>JAAAJZ020957462.1:0-10542 GCA_010015985.2 Actinopyga echinites | reverse complement strand
AATTTTACACCCAAGAACAAGTTTATAGTCATGGATTCTTTGTGAATTGGTCATGAAAAGGTCATGGAAAAGTCATGTAATTAAATTTTTCGTTAAGTGCAGGAACCTTTTAAGGGCCAAAATATCAAACCAGTGCCATTTGAAAATTATGCACTTTTCCTTATGTTTATGTTTGAATTTAATCTTTTGAAAGAAGTAAGTGTTAAACATGGAGAATAGCAGAATGAACTGAGAATGAATCTATTAGCTTCATACCCATTAGTAAAACTTCTAGCAGACATACAGAGTGTTCACGTAGGCTGTTGATTACATTTGTTCATGTTCATTCTCATGAGGATTGATTCATAATCAGATTGATCTTTATTTCAAATCAATTCAACAGTATAGAATACATCGTTCTTTCCAAAACAAAGGGCAATCATTCAGATGGAGAGAAAGCTTATGAATGACAAAGCAAAAACACTTCAACTTGTCTGTAGAGACAACATCAGGATATTGAAAGGAGGGGGAAGTGGATGGGGGAACACAGATTGATTGGATAGCAAATAGCATGAAAGCTGCATTATTTTTATTTTGCATCGGAAGTAACTTGAGGTCAAGTGGGGGGGGGAGGGGGCAATGGGAAATGAAAATCTGAAGGCAAAATACCCTCTCATGCCCCCTACCCCGGTAGTGAACCGCACCCCTTTAGTGTGCTGTTGCTTTGCTATTGTGTACCATTTCTTGACTTGGTTGCTAATGTTACATTACTTTAGTATAGAACCCTCTGTATGGTACGTTGATCCATTAGTCAAGATTATTGTTCTTGCTACTTGTGCATATAAGCTTGAGTCACATCCAAGGTAAACAAAGAGCATGGCAGTAGTTAAAATATCAGGAGGACAAGAGGAGTAAATGTGTCGTAAGGCTTCCTCTGTCAGCTGAACTGGAAGAGGGAACATTAGTTGAAGGAGTTAAAAATTTGAGCCCTAGCCAAGTTGGTCAAAAGCATCCTGGTTGATTGCTCTTTTGTTTTAAGGAAGAAAGGAGTGTTAACCACCTGTATACTACATTGTTAAAGTCTTTTGACATAGCACAGCTTTAGTAAGCTGCTACCCTGTTTAGAGGGCCCTTTTCATTGTGCTTTCTACTTCGCCATGTGTTACTGTGGGTAAATGATGGTTACAAATGTAAAAAGGAGGTAGGTGGTGCAGCTTGTAGATTGCTAAATGAGCGAGTTTTGTGGAGTATACATGTATGTGTCCTTTAGCTCAACAGGAACGAACAGACTGTTCTATTCTTCCTAAAGGTACAGTGATATTTTTCAAATGCTTTTGTTGATTTAAAACTGCATCTCTTTATTTCGATATTATTTTTTAGAAACAAGAATAGCTTGGATATGTTTTAAACATTTTTTTGAATTTTCTTCTGTTCTTGTGATTTTTAGGCTCACAGTGTTCTCCAGTACAGACTTCCAAAATGGAGTGAAAGCTGTGAGAAACCGTACAAACTCCCGGAGGAATGTGAAGAAATGTTGAGTATGGTGAGCAAGTGGTAGTACCCACTCAGGAGGGTCACATAGCAAGCTTTATTTGAATGTTAAGGGCACTGCTTAGACGTATTCAGTAGTAGACGTAGAAGTCTTTTGCCAGTGAGCTAGCTGTAAGAGGATCTAGGGGGCGCACTCTTCATTTTGTTGAGAAGGCAACATGCGAGCTCCATGGTTTTCCTGTTTACAGAAAACTTTGGAAACAGTGATGACATTTTAAAAAGTGTTATTGATCTCTGAAGCTCATAAAAATCATGAAATTTGTAAAGACAGCATATCAATCAATTTTAGAAATCAGGAAATTTACTTAAATGAAACAGAAACAGCCCCAGTTACAAGAAATTTCATGTACTTCTAAATTTTGAAAATTTTCCCTGAGGTATGCAAGTTGAGTATGACCGTCTGAATATTTCAGAAGAGAAAGCTGCCTGACTGATTTTTACGGTAATTTGAAGTAAAATATTATGAGGTGGTTCTGAGTAAATAATAAAAATCTCTGTTTTTGGAGATAGGAGCAGGACCTCTGGAGCTCTCATGCACTGTCATGTCCTCACATGGAGATTGACTTCACTGGGCTGTCCATACCGTATCCACTACTTAGCACATGTCATTATGTATCTGTTATCCATACTTCACCACGCTTCACACCTGCATAGCGCCACACCTGTATAGCGCCAGAGTTCATGTGAGGAGATTACAGAAGTGTGCCCTCTAATTTGTGTAGCATATTAGCTTTTTTGCTCTTCTGTCATTTCTGCTCCCTATCGTATCACCTCTAGTTCTAAGTCTTTCTACATTATGACTTTAAAGCACACTTTCATTGACTAGGCATTAATGTCAAAAGCTCAAATGAAACCTACCTTTGATCAGTGCCATTCTCACTTTTCCAAACTATCTCCTTCAATGAACTAGCCTCATTCTAAAATTTTTTCCAAAATCTTTTAAAAAATCCTTTAGAAAATTTGACAGAATTGTTTCCAAAGTTACAGTTAGTGGCAGCAAATTATTTTCTTTTCTATATTTGCATATTTAACTGACCGGTATAAGCACAAAGTGTTACTAACAAAGGTAGAGAAAGAACTGTTGAAAGTTAATTTCCGCAGTCAAAGACAACCAGGTTAGCTATTCTGAGTGATTAAATTCTCTTGGAATTTTAGTAACCATGGCAGAACTGTAGGTATCCAAAGGAAGATGTGACAGTCTCCCATGATATTTTTTATGACCCACAAAATCAAATGACCACTCTGGTAAGCTAACTTCCTTGTTCTGGAGAAAGTTTACCAAATCCCTAATGTATGGTAGGATAAAAAAAAAATGATGCTTTTCTTTTGTTCTGCCAATCATACATGCCAAGTCACCCGCATTTTCGGGTCGTCTCCTGCTCACCCACTTACCTGTCCGAATCTCCCGCATTTTTAAAAATCTCCTGCATTTTTAAAAATCTCCCGCATTTTACATACAGTAGGCCTATTTTTCTCTGAGAAAAATTAATTTTTGCCTTTTTTCACCACCCTCCCCCTTTTTTTAAAACTTTGAAGAGCTTGATCCCCCCTGCTTTTCAAAATCGGGAGAAGTCGATTTCACCCCCTCCCCCTCCTCCCGCTTTTCAAAATTATTACAAGTCACCTCTGCCAAAGTTAGGGAGCTGTTATCGGTGTAACTGTCACAGAGAGGCCGTGTCAAAAACGTTCACCCTCTTAAAAGTCATCCGACCGTGGCATCTCTGTGACGTACAAACCTACTTCGCTGGCGGTACATTTGTGCATTCGCTCATCTTTCATTTGTCAAATCATAGTGAATGGAGGAAGTACAAAAGGACATCCATCTAGTTGGAAAACGTAATTGGACAGACCAGCAAGACTTAAAAGACTGATATAAAACCAGACTTGTGGTCTGTACTAACGTCTCCAAGTTTTACTGGATTCTCATTATGAAAGCAACAAAAAATTATTTTAACAATTTTTTTTGAACAATCAACTGCACTTTTAGCAGGTAACGATTCTGAGAACTTGGGAATGGAGAGGAATGATGAGCTTTAGGAACCCAAACTTTGAAGTATCAGGGAGCAGCTCCCTTGAAGTATAGTTCATGATTAAATGTGTTATAGACCTGAAGAGGGTGCACATGGAGACGAAATGGCTGTTTGAAATTTTGAAATTTTGTGTATCAAACATCATCTATCTGGCTTAAAGATCTTAATGTCTGTGGTGGGGTACACTGGTGTCTGGAGGGTGACTCCCTTGAGGTATTTACAATATGGCTGACATTACAAAAAGGGTTTTATAATAATTCTGACTGACAGTTTCAGAATGAAATGTTTTTGGACAAAAAGTTTCGACATCCAGAGGCACTTGTATGCAACCTTTCTGAATAATCACTCCGTGTAGAATGACCTGGCATTCCTACCATGTACCAATACTTCTTGTGTACCAGTATTACCAGAATGGACTTATAATTGAAAGAACTGGGGAAAATGGGCAGAACAATTTTGGTCCTGGGGCATGTCATATACATACTGTATGTTGAAAGTTAAATTTGGGCACTGTTTTTAAGAAGCATACTTTGACACTCTAAATGTGTACACCCTTGATCTCTTTGACCATTGTCTAATTGGGGAAGGGGTGTTGCACTTGACCATATTACTGTGACTAGCTTACCTGACTGCTAGGTCACTGAAACAGGCAAGTAGGTGAACTATATGTTGCATGCAGAAAGACAAAAATGTTAAGGGAGTTCTTTATGTTATTGTATGCCAAATATATGTTAACCTCTTCTCCACAATATTGCTCAAATCAATGTAAGACCACTTCTGAAGTACTTGGCAGACATAAAACAAAGCAACACTAATGAATATCCCTTCCACAAAGATGACATTTCTTCACATCTCCTCTATATACATAAAATGCATCACATGATGATAGCACAGGTAAGATGATCTTTGGAACATTCTTCTATGGGTAACAATGCCAAGCTGATATCAGAAATATCTGCTGAATACATACAACAATACTGAAAAAAAATAAACAAGGCAAGCCAAAGAAATATGAATAAATTGAAAGGTTCAAGTATCCCTAACAAATAGTCTTATCAATTATAAAAACAAACAGTCCCAGATAAAATTCATTTTTATGAAAATGATAGCCTAAAAAATTTAACCCTGCTCCATCTAAGCATACTGCACTTGTGCCTCACTGGGTAACTGACGTCACCCCATACATTGTAATATGGAAATGGCGTCACATACAGTTTTGCAATGTGTTGAAAAAACCAGAGCTAGGTGGTAACAGTTCCCATTCCCACTCTCAACCAGTGCTCATGAAAACCTCCACCTCCTGTAAAAACAGGGGATGACAAAAACCAAGACATTGTGAGAGAAAAATGAAACAAGCAAATTTATACAGCACTGTCAATGTCAGGTTGACATAGTGAATGACATATAAATATAGTAGATGCACCTGTGCTCCTAAGACTTCATCCAAAAAGGCCTTGGTCTCTTAAAGTACATTGCCTTCATTATAAGATTTGCACACACACTGACATTTCAGCAATGCTTTCACAATTCATCTGTAGGCGGACAACCAGTCTCTGTCTGACATGCTAAACTGACCTCTTGTGTGAAAACAATCCATACTTGAAAAAAACTGTTGAGTTGATCATCCACCCAAAAAAAACAATCTTGAAGAAAAAAAAACTAGCTACAGACTTCACCAGCCCTTTGTGTACTGTTAATGTACATGTCATCTATACTGAATACTTCTCATAAATAAATACATACAAAGCTCAGAATAATTATTAGAAATGTACAGTAGTTCTCTAGTCTGAATGGTTGACATGTATCATCTGATTTCCAGCGTAAATGATGTTGCATATTTATTTACATCACACAAGAAAAGAGAAAAAGTTCTAATCTGCAAAATTTCTGTGTAAATGGATGGTTCAGCTTCACTTCCATTGCCATCAAGTTTAACTCGGTCCACCTCGGCTTAAGTGCCAGTACCATCAACAACTGGAAGATAAACAGTGAGAAACTGGTCAGATGCAAGAAAAAAGAAAACAATTTTGTACTACTTTTTGTCGTAATTATTGTTTCAAGTTTTAAAAAGAATAAGCAATTGTTCCAACCTTATTTTGAAATACTACTCTGCTGAACCTACCACTACATTCTTCTTTATCTGCAAGACACCCCTGTGATATTTCAGATGGGACCACATATTCTTTGAGTAATCCCAAACAATTCTAAATTATAACTTTTGTGCATGTTGGGCACACACAATTTTCTGATCATGACAGACCTAAACAGTTGCAAGGGGGTAGGGGTCCAAAGGGGCAGTTGCAAGGGGGTAGGGGTCCAAAGGGGCAGGGGAGGGGTAAAGAAGGCTGTGTAGATTCATGCTAATACTGAGCAGAGTGGCTTAGCCGTGCACTGTCATCTGATGAAAGACCTTGTAAATCAAATGCTTTAAGTGTTTTAGTTGTACTTTTAAGTAGCCTTTCTAAACCTTCCATATGGCCCACACTTTGTGTCTGACACACTTGCTAAACATCAAACTCTAAGTATCATTCCATTTTAAGGGCAGCATTTAAGTGATTCCACATGCAAACCTGCATCAAGGCCTTCATTACATCAGTATCACAGGCTCATTACCACTGAATAGCTCTATAACATTACCATATATTGTGTCGTGGTTTCACACTACAACAATATGAACTACATCATGGTAAGGACAAGTCACAGGTCATTTTTAAGCATACACAAAAAAGATTGCATACTTTTCTCTCATCAAATTCACACCAAACTAAATTAAATCCATCTCCCTCTTCCCTGCTGCAGAAGACCATGACAACTAATACTGAAATAGTAGCTGTCATACCCAAGCTGCTTAATGTCATTGACATATTTCCTGGACCACTACAGCACTTCAATGACAGAATTCAAAACACTCACTTCATACCATGTAAATGATTTTACAATATGAGATGAGAGGGTAAAATGACCAAAATGTAGCGATGAAAAACATCTTTGACAGACTACTAACAAAAGGTCTAGGTGCCCATCAATACCTGATAACAGTCTTCTTATCAGTTTTAAACAATGACTATTGTTAAATGCTAGTACTGTGCAAAGATATCTACAGCTTGAGTTCCGTAGCACTAGAATATTCTTGGCAGAAGTAAACATGAACTATTACTACAGTCAAAATCAGAGTTGTAATAGTCACTAGATTCATGACTCCAGTCACAAATTTTCAAACCTTTAAGTGACTTGAGTCGAGTTGTTGACTCCAGTCACTGTACTACTTCAGCAGGGAATTACTCTTGAATTCTCTTGAGTCACTATCGTTTCGAGAAGAAGTGACTTGAGTCGTGACTCTGTACAACACTAGCCAAAATACACAACTGCTTCAAGGTTTGACTGCCACTGTATATTAGCAGGCTTCTGCTTGTGAATCAAAGAACAGCTTCAACATCCTTGCAAATATTAAAATCTTGTTTGACCTCACTTTTCATACACCTAAAAAAGGGTACAACCTGAAATTAAATTTTGATATATTAAAGAGATATTAAATCTAACTATTCTTTTGAAAGTTCCATTCAATGCTCATGTGTTATTCTTATAATATCGGCAGTTGAAGTTACTCCATTTGCTACCAAAAGAAAATCTGAATCAAGCAGTAGTGATAACATCTTTTCACACTGATGATCAATCTTTTGTCTTCGTTTTCCGTTTGTTGTTCTGACCTCAATCTTGACAGTAGGTCAGCTTAAGTGTAGGACATGTGAAGTTTGCAATACTTTTATTCCCCCCATATGTTAACATTACGATAGCATCAGATACCAAAGGATCAAATCTTTTCCCTCCCTTCTAGAAGTACACAGTAAGAGTGTGGATTGGACCCCAATTAATGTTTACAAGATCAAAAAGAACTTGAGCTAAGGAATCTATTCAAGATTTTTCCTTTATACAGTAGTTATTGAGAGATAAAAGATTAAGTCAGCAAATCTTATAGCAAAAGTGAACTTGCCACAGAGCAGGTGTGGCTGGGTGGCCTTATAGCGTTGGAGAACAGTTTTTTCTTAACATATTATTTTTTTACCTTTAATTGTTTTAGATTAGCTTGCTTTAAGGTGATGTAAAGCGAAAAATCTGGAACTATACAATGTGGTAATGTATCAAATATTTATAATGCAGAGCAAAATTGAGTAAAGAATTTATCAACAAAAAGGTTTGTCATGGAATACAAAACTATCAAATCATACCTTTTGCCTCAAATTCATCTTTAGCAAGAAATGTGATGATTTAAGCAGCTAATATCTCTAGAACCAAGACAAAAAAACTGTACAAAAGTTTCATCAGGATGCTTAGGTGATTTTATTCAGGAAAATAGACTTAATTTCTTCAATAACGGAACATGCACATTCCAATAAGCACATCAAATTTTAAGAGTTTGACCACTTGTAAACCCAGAAAACCTTTGACCTCAGTGACCTTAACCAAAATGCACAGGGTTCATATTTATGTGGATAGTTCCAGTTACTGTAAGTATGAGATTAGTCAATATCAGACTTGAGTCATCAGAGATCTCTGATGGCCTTGGACCTCTACCAAACAAAATTGTTTTTTTACTCAGTGTAATGGGTCCAAACATCAAATATTACATACTTTATGATTCTATTTTGAAATATCATTCTGTATTCTCTTTAAACCACCAGTCCTCTACAGCTTGTTAATGTGTTCAAGTCGTTGATCAATCAGAAATGATCTTCAAATTGTTCATTTCACATAGTCTGTTTTTATGCAAAACATTTTACAAAATAAGAATTAAACTTATCTTGTAAACATGACACTAGTACTAATTGGCCTTTGCATGTTTTTACCAGCATAAGTACACACCACATTCTTTCAACACATACATCTGCAATTGATCAGATCTTCAGGAGGAATCGTGAAGCCAAAAAAGTAAAGTATGTAGTACTTGAGATAAAAAGTCTAAATTGAAGTCAGTCCTTAGTGTAATGAATGTAAATGATAATGTCCTTACAATTCTTACATTCTTTAAATGGTAAGTTTAATATCAACCATCATGTTCAATACCTGACGATTTTGTCTGTATGCTGTAGATCCTGCAACTTGTACTAAAGGGGACACTTTTAATCAGGCTACACTACAACACATTCCCTAAACAAGCACTGTTTAATTATATTAACAGTGCTACCTGGAGTCCATGGATTAAAGTTTGGGCTCAAAGATACGGTTACATCTTGCCAAACTTTGGAAGTTTACATGAACATGAAACGTGTCATTTGTCATACATTCCACCTACACTAAACAATACTGAAAATCATTTGCCGGTACTGGCTTAATCTTATTTATCTTAATTGCTCATTTCAGAAGCCTTCAAAAGTAAATAGTGTAGACTTATGAAACATTAACATGATAACACAAAACATCAAGAATAAAATCTAGACTTGGTTGATCTCATCTAGCTGGTAAAGATTATACAAAGTTAATATCGACTACCCTCGAAACAGAAGATAAGCTTAGTACACTTACAAGCCACTATGTTACTTGATCCTTCTTGGGTGGCAGTGTGAACTTTCCATAAATGTAGGTCACTGCAATTGTTTTAATCCTTTTCTTACACAAATATAATGATTACATTTGCTCTGTCCAACTATAATACTTGTGCTTGAGTGTCAAGTGGCAAGCGGCATGTATGCTATATTGATATGCATTCAATAGTGTTGTTCATTTCCTTGCCAACTGTCCACTTAATCTAAGCAGTTTGATTTGACTGCATTTATGTTGAGTGTGTATGTAAATAAAATGTGTGTACCTACACAATGTACATCACTAACTATTGATAAACATCAAAACTAAGACAACAGTGTTTCTTTTGTAGCACCTATCCATATTGTTGCGGAAAAGTGCTAAAAATTGACTTATTTAACTTCATGTAAAACAGATTTGTAGAGTTTATGATATGATCGTACAGGAGTAATACCTTAGGTAGTGGAGTACTAATGTGAGTAGGCAACACATCCTTTAACACGGTGATACAGATTTGTAGACCGTAGATTGAGAACACTATCATAGGAGTAGGAGTATTCCACTGGCAGTGAGTACTAGTGTGAGTACACATCACTGTGGGATACAGCTTTGTAGACAGTATATTGAGTTTACTCCAACAAATATTGCAAAACAGAGCCATCAAACCAGGGTTTTCCAACCTTTTGCAGCAGTGGGCTACATGCAATGGTTATAATGGACCAGGGGCCACATGCTATACTCGGTTTTCAGTTTTTTGTCTGAAGCCCAAGGCAAAAAATGCAATCATTGGGCATGGAGAACACTGATTCATTTTTGTTTTTGATATCAATATATTAATAATATCATAACATTAACATTAACATTAATAATATTATTTTAATGTAGGCTACATAGTTCTATAGAAGATTGGAATGGTTGATCACATGCTGTAGCGGACAGCTTAGCCTTAAGTTGTCATCAATGAATCTGCTTACTGAAAAATTTGCACAACAGATCATTTTTGACGGGCCGGATGCAACCTTGTGGCGGGCCAGACTGTGGCCTGCGGGCCGTAGGTTGGACAACCTTCCATTACAGGTATAAACCGAAGGTCCGCAAGACCGAAAATTAAAATGAGAAAGGGTCCACGAGACTGAAATTAAGAAAAGGTTCGCAAAACTAATGTGAAAGGGTTCGCGAGACCGAAAGGGTGAAGAGGTTTGCCACACCGAATATGGGAAAAGGTCCGCAAGGCCGAAAATGAGAATAGGTCCATGAGACCGAAAATGAATACAGGCCTGCGGGTTTTTAATTTCGGTCCCGCGAACCTTTTCTCATTCTCGGTCTCGCGGACCCTATTTTCTTTTCGGTCTCGTGAACCCTGTTTGATTTTCGGTCTCGCGAACCTACGGTCTCGTGAACCCTATTACATTTTCGGTCTCGCGGACCTTCGGTCTCGTTAACCTTCGGTCTCGCGGGCTGTAAC
>JAAAJZ020956355.1:0-10547 GCA_010015985.2 Actinopyga echinites | reverse complement strand
GTTCTCTAATATCCCTCATACCTTAAAAGAGTACATGTATGTTTGCCTACTAGATTTAAGAAGCACCATCCACAGAGCTTCAATGTCTGTAATGTGGTTCTGCTTGCTGTTAATTGATATCATGCCTTGATTTCTGTCAGCTAGTACATAAGGCAAATGCTAGCTACAATCTTGCATAACACATGCTGAAGCACCTCCTGCCATTATTACAGATATGATGTTCTACATTGTTAACTAATGTAACCCTCTCCACCCTTTTGTCTAAGACTGCTGCTGTATCGGACTTTTGCACTGAAAATCTCAAAACTTTGGCTCCAATATGTTGTCACTTTTAAACTTAAATAGTTTTCATTCAGGTCTATCAATGAACCTACTGTACTCTGCTCCCTACACTTCAAGTTAGTCAAATCCATATCTAAACCTTATAATGAGAAACAGTCATGCAGTATTAAGCTTTTAATCTTTCAAGCTAGAGGGCCATACCTATAAAGCTTTTTACAGCTTATAGCTTTTCTGGTTTCCCATCAGCCTTTCATATAAATCCATGTATGTAGTGTATACTACCATTTCTACTGACTGTATACTTAATATGTATTAATGTATCACTTTGCATACAGTTGAAATGAAGTTCAAACAAAGAAATTAAATGTTCACATACAATTTCCATATGGACTCCTCCCTCTCCCCTTCCACCTTCCCCCTCCCCCCACCATTGACCACTACCCTTCAGCTATTAATCTTGCTGACAACTCCCACCCACACAATTCCCAACCCTGACAACTGCCAGCCACACAATTCTCTAACCCAGGGAAGTTATCAATGGTAAATTATTGCCTACTGTGATAATTTTCTGGATTAGAATTGTTTGGGCAGTACTTATGCTAGGGGCATGGCCCAGGAGGATCATACAGGGGAGTGTTGTCACAGTAATTAAATTTTCACACAGTATATCTGAAGTATGAAGTAAACAGGTGCCATCAAAATGGAAAGAAACTTGATACTATGCACAGTGATGGTATACAATTGACTACAGGTTACAATACTCTAAATGCACTTTGTGCAGCAACCATAATCTGTCATTTCCAAAAAACTTGATACAATACATTTTAATGAATTTGGAAACCTTGCAGGTCCAACAGATTTATAAAACTGCACAACTTTCATATTACTGAACACCCTGTGCTTCTTGAGTGTTAAAACTTTTGAAAATTTTATCCACACTGAATTACCCTGTTAAGGTTCCTAAACTGGTAAGGCACGATTTCAGCGCTATACTCAGGTGCATGCACCTTTATGGCATGACATACACTAGCAGCGAGTCCACACTTTAATTCATTGCATTTGTAAGTACTGAGTTGGTTACTGACATATCACACTCGGCTCCATGTCCATGGCTACTAACACTTGCACATGGCAACACAGCTGGCACTACACTTTCTGCAAACCAATATGCTACTGTACCAGTATCTGTGAACCATGATCAAAAGTAGCCATAAGAAAGAGCTGAATAACCAACCAGTTCCAGTAAAACAATGAAAGTTTACCTAAATAATGTGTATTGAAAGATGCAACTATCCTAACCATGGATTCCTTCAAGAAATAAGTTTTGAGTCAAAATGGCCACATTTTATCATTAATTGACACAATTACCAAGTGGAGAGCATCTTTGTTTTGCACAAATACTTTAGCAAGTGGTGTCGAGATTAACACACACCCAAGATTCCACGGCCAGCTTTGGTGCCTTTTGGTGCCATAAAAGCTACATTTGCACTTTTCTGGTATAACTTAAGAATCATTTCGTTTTTACTTCTGGCAGATTATTTAATTTTTTCTTCCTTTTGTTGGTTGTTGTTAACACTATACCCATATCAGTAGCAGATGGAACCTTTTTACTTACCTCTAAACATCAGTGTGTAACATTAAAGCATTACTTCAAATTTAATTAACAGGAAAAACATTGTTTCCAAATTGCTTCCAACCCTGGGTCTGATTTTTCCACTCTTTCTTACTAAGCAAACTCATTCTAAACTGTAAAGAAATGTGCCAGTGTGTTAATTTACAGTGTTTTAAGTCCATCTTCATTAGTACAAACCACATTGTGACTCTTAGGAGAGTAAACTGCCAGCCATTTTTGGTACTGGTTGATATTTTTATCTTGATAAGATACTTTAATCCTTCCATAACAAGATCTTACACATTTTACACATTTTGCAATGAGACAAGCAAGAAAAATAAGAGAACATATCAAAAGTGGAATAACTAAATGATATTCACACAAGACTTTTTCTATATCTGATATCAATCTTGGACCATCTGCTGTAGGTGCTGTTGTAGATGCTGTTGTAGAAATCCATGTTGGGACAGTTGATGTAATATTTGAACTTGTAGTTGTTAACTGACTTGAGAGTAATGTTGGTGTTCCTGTTAATGTTTCTGTTGTTGTACTAATCATACTCACTGCTGTACTTGTTGTGTTGATTGGTGTTGGTGTTGCTGAGTTTGATTTCTCTGATGAATTCCATGCAGTTGTGGTATCAACTGCTCTCGTGCTTGTGAATTGTGTTCCTGTGTCATCAGTCGGATCTGAGATCCCGTCAGATTGAGAAGTTGCTGTTAATCCTTGTACGAATATCACAACATTAAAGAGAACACAGACTTCCAAACACTTCATCTTGCTGTAGTTGTTGTCTCCACTTAATTGCTAAGAAGACTCAAAGAGAGTAATAATGATGAAAATGCAGCAGTAGCCTTGAAGGACATCTGACCAACAGTACAGCTCTACTTCATCACAAAAATTTACATACAGCTACAACAAACAACTCTGGATTAGTTTAATTTCACAGTACAATACAAGACCTGGTGTCTAACAAACTGCTAAACAATGAAAGGAAGAATGACTGCGACAGATATGCTCAAAAAACAGTCACACACCGCTGCAAAATAGTCCCATGATGATCTCACTACTTTCAGTAAGAAGACTGCTTCAATTTATACTTATTAGTAGATTCCACGGAACAGTTCAGAAGTGTACAACATTAAAAGTACTGTAACTGAAGAGTTTCATCATTATTTTCACATCCAGTGTCAATCAATCTTATTTCACTCAGCCATAGTGAATTTGCTCTTTCCGTCAGAGTATACAACATGACCCAAACACAAGACAAAGGTGTTTCTCATTAAGAATGCACTATTCCACAAAAACAGAATCAAAATCGGCCCACTTCACAGCTTTGTCAGTACGTATGTTTTCACAATCTGATGAATAATTCTCCTGACAAAAAAGAGAGCTGTATCTAAAGTCGGAACTTTCCTTTTAATGTAGGAACTTCTCTTTCAGAGAGTGGTTTACATTACCTACTGTATAGATCACTTCATACAAATGACTTCTTTTTCACTTTCAAGCGACCTGTTCACATGTTTCAAGTGTCTCATTGCAATATATACATGTTATTGTTGCACTGCAATCTACAATGTAAAAGTTCTTAAATATTCTCAATAAATTTCCACTAATTTGCATGTCAAAGTGCAATTATAATGAACCTTTGTTTCACACTATAGAATAAACAACAAATGAAAAAGGTTCTTTAACATCAATTAGCTAATCATTGTTCTGATGAACTCATTAATTTCCTCTCAAGAAAACCCTCTAAATGCTTCCTGTAAATGATTAAAAGACTTTTAATACTAATGCTGAAAGTAAAAGGAGACCACGTCACCCTATGTTTACATACTTCTACCTTCCAGTTATTTTCAGTTTACAGCATAAAGAAAAATGCTTTTGTTTCGAGAATGTGGGAGGTACGTATTACTTTACAGTAAAATTTAGTACTGACAGCCTAAATGAAAAATAACCCCTAAAAAAAAAACATTCTTTGAAACACCAAATGACTGATATTTCCAGAAAAAGGAACTGTAGTATTTCAGCCACAACAAATGTATCCTGTGATGGAGTTGTGTTCTACTACTATACTGTAGGAAGGCAAAGCTGTTTAAGTGTTACCAAATAAAAGCTACAAGATGTCTAAACAAAAAATAATTAGAGCTGGCCCACTTAATTGTATTTTTTTCATACGTCTATTTTCATAGTTTTAAGAGTATTTCTCCTGATGGAGAAGAGCTGAGTAATGCAGGTTTGGCAACAACCCTTGACAAACTCTAAGATGAAATAATTTGCCACAGAGAATGCTTCAGGGAAGTTTTGAGGAAATTAATGGGAATGACTATTATTCAGCCTTCTTCCAGAGAATGACCAATGGTGTTGTAAGGTTTTTCCTTTTTACCCTTTTTATGCCAGATAGAGTGAACAATGCAGATTTTTCTGCCACAAAGGGAGACCTCTGGAGTTTTTTCTTTAGAAGGATCACCTACTGAGTTTCTTACCCTCATCATAACTGTTTTTCTACTGTCGTTATATTATGATAAATGTAGTAGGATGCAAATATGGATAAAAAAAACATGTCTATGCAACTGAAACTCAAAATGCCCTGAAAATTCTTATGTAAAAGACAATAAAATCAATTTATTTTCTGCTATGCTTCTCTACCTCAACATTTGTGGTTGTCTCAAGTAGGCCTACTACTTCAAAGCAATAAAATTGACTTCCAAATGGAAACTACTGTCAAACATAGAGCGCAAAATGCTAGCAAAACAGTACTGCTGCAGCAGCAGTTACACATCAATTCTATCCACATCTAGCTTTAAAAGATAATGAGTGAAAATAATGCTCAAGAAAGACAGTTTTTCTTCAAGCCAACAGTTGCATATTCATTTGTTTTGGATAAATGATTGCCAAAGTAAGTGAGCTTTTTCTTCATGACAAACATTGTAACATATTTATGAATGGTCACATTGTCAGATTTACAAATATACTTCTTTTCAACTCTTTCAACCCTTAAATACGTCATAATTTTCATCATGCTGATAAGATTTGTACAGTTTTATGATTTATATGCTCTTGAAAACTATACAATTACAACCCTATTTCAAGATAATGATCTAGGTCATGATTTACAATCATGTTTAACAGCTGCATATTTGAAAAATCAATATGGCTGCACAAACTAAAAACTAAAGACCTTAGCAAACTCTGACCATGCAACAGAAAGAAAGAAATAAAACTGCTGAAATCCAACCATGAAATTCAATTGACATCAATTACTCAAGAAGCTCGTAAGAGCAGAAGCAACAGGGACTATCCCACGTTTCAGCTATACTCCAGACGCACCAGTCTAACCCTTTCTTACATCTTGTGAAGACGAAATTTGCAATCTCTTTGCCACATTGGAATTTAGATACTTCCCTTTTTAATACTTATCAGATTATGTACTTGTGCTATGGTAAGGGACTACCGTTGGAGTAAAATACCAAGGATTTCTAGAAGTTTAACTTCACAAAGCTTGCCTTGCCTTATTATGACTTATGCAATAATTAGAGAACAAAAGCAAGACACGTGAAGACTGTTAACAGCCTTACATATCCCTCAAGTAAATGAGATCTGCCAAGGTTGGCTTCTGGAGCCAATGTAGAACTTTGTTTGTTCCTTTTTCCTTGTGATTTCACATTCCCGTTTCCTTGTGTTTTCACAGTGCTTTGCCTATTGTCTGCTACAATCGTTGAAAACACTGAATCAGAAACCAAAACTGGTTTCTGTGAAGTGTTGACATCATATTCAATGTCAGTTACCTGATGGAGTGTTGAAGCTGAGGTCAAAGGTGATGTTGTGGTGTCAGAAGATAAATGAGTGATTTCAAAGCATTGCATGTCATTAGATGTTTCAGTTTCAGTGGTATTTCCAATGTTACTGCAAACAGGAATAAGTACTGTATCCAGTATACATCCTATAACCTCACCAGCTCTGTGCAAACTTTCCTGTAATGATATGCAGCTGTCATTGTGGCTTGTAAGGTCAAATGACAGAATGACTGTAGTAATGAGGGAGGATAATGGGAAAATATCTGGATTTTGGAATAAATGCAGAATTTCCAAATAGGTAACATTCTCGGAAAAACTACCCATAAAGAAGTACCTAGCAGTGTTATTCTTTAAATGAATCTGAACGTATTCTATTTCATGCAATTTTTCTTTATTCTCAGGATACCTTGTTCTGTAATTGTCCACATTGACTACATGAAGATCTTTGGTAACCCTCAGGTTATTTTTGAGTGAATCAATACCTTGGCTAACAAATGAAATCCATTCCGAATCCAAAAAAGTAAGGACAGCTCCCAAAAATTCATCAGTTTTATCAGATGTGAGGAAGTTAGGGCCAAACATGTCTCCATAAACATGATCACACGTTGTCAAAGAGCTTGAGCTGCATACAATAGTGTAATTCTGGGTTGGGCACGAGATACTGCTATAGTTACCGCTACAACAGCTGCCTGGTGTGCCTCTAATCAGTGAAAGTAAAAGAACTGCAAATGAAATGTATGTACCTTCCATTTTAAATATATCCATTCCAATTTTAAAACTTTTTCACAACCAAAGACACAGGTATAAATGGCAGTTTTACAATGACAGATTGATTATTTTCCAATTAGTCTTACAGGCCTGACAAGGAGACAGGATTACAAAGTTTTCTTGTATCTCAACCAAATGCTAAAAATCTTTGTTTTGCAAAATCATAAACGGTTGAGTGGGTTCAAAAGTATGTTCAAAACAAATGCCAATACAGCTTGTTATTTTCTTTGGCTACAATGACCACTCTTCTATTCTTCAAAGAAAATTTCACTCCAAAATTAATCAACCAAAGATACGGGTATTAACGGCAGTTTTACAATGACAAACAGACTGATTACTTTCCAATTATTCTTACAGGCCTGACCAGGAGACAGGATTACGAAGTTTTCTTGTATCTCAACCAAATGCTAAAAATCTTTGCTTTGCAAAATAGTAAAAGGTTGAATGCATTCGAAGGTATGTTCAAAACAAGTTTCCAGTACAGCTTGTTATTTTCTTTGGGTACAATGACCACTCTTCTTTTCTTCAAAAAAAAATGTCACTCCAAAATTTATCAACTGTCTACAGCTGCTTTTAGGATGATTAAACCACTGTCCACACATCACAAACAAGTATGTGAAAGTTCACTTTACTCTAAAAACTTCCACCACTTTCATACAAACATGTAACCATTTCTGATGCAAAGGCATCCAAAAACTAGAACATTGTTGCTTTATGCTTGGTGACAAAGCACACTGTATTAAAGTTTTGAAACATAACACATTCACTGCTTTCAACCATTGCAAAGACAGGCAACATCCCTTTTAGTATAAATGTACACACTTTCACAGTTTTGTATGACATTAAGAATCAAAATCAAATGAACTTCAGTTGTCTCCCAACGAACTGGATCATGATAACAAAAACAACAGTGTCCATAGAATGGATCTCACGTCACAAGTTAACTGCTGGACTGTATTCCAAGGCGGCAGTGCTTCAGTTGAAAATATTTTCACAAATCATCTCCCAACCACCAGAGGCGAGCATATGCCAGCTAAAACAAACCATTAATATTGTGACATCCCTCTAACTGTTGACTGGAATAGACCTGTCATATTTCGATTCACTCTTTTACTAAATGATACAGGACTCATGGCTGGTAAACTGTGTTCACCCATACATTTCTTACAGAAATAGTACAATATGTGTACAGAATTTCATCACACCACAAATCTTATTCTTGTACACCTAAGAGACACTCTGGCAAGTGAGTTCTAAACAAACAATCTGAGATCTGAATGAAACAGTTGAAATGTTTGACAGAATAACTGAAGATCACAATCACTAAAGTTCTAATTTATACAGCCACATACTGAAGAGACATGTTTATTTGCCTATTCATAACATTGGAGGGCTTATCATTCTATTCACATGGCAACAACCTTTGTACATATACCTTGCCTGTATTTCATGAACCAAAGTTTAGAAGGAAATTAGCAGCCACATCAAGTATTAAAATGATACTGACACTGAGGCCTTGTTCTCTGACAATGCTAACTATAGTTGACTCAAGTCACTTATCAACCAGGAGATCTTTCTACTTTTCCTTGTGAAGTTGCTACAGTACTAAAACAATTAAGTTGTACAGGTCACAATCTTTCCATGAACAGTTTCATTTTTTTTAATAAAAATCGTAAAATGTGTTGAATAGTTACAAGCACAAGTCTATGTATACATGTTCATTCAGTAAAGCAAAATATGGCCTAGGAAATCCTACTACTTCAACCATTCCTTTACATGAGGTGAGATGTTCACCTGAAGTTCACTTAATATTTTGGTTTCTACAAACACTTTGTGTTTTGAACTTACCAACAATCAAGTATTTAATAACACCTTGCCAAGTACTATTAAAGCTTACCACAGATCTATGAGGAAAGAGTAGCCTTTGGCATGTAGGCAATGACCCTCTCTACATAACTAGGGTAATGAATATGGTGAAACCTAGTTACAGGGTCATCATTTTTAGGCTTTTACATTCTAATGTTTCATTATGTTGTACTTTTCTTCTTTCCTTTATCTGTGAAAGGGTTTTCTTCATACAAGCTTTTGCATTTTTCATGTTTCCTCCAAGTGTCAATTCTTACTGCATATTTATGTGTAGGAAACATGCAAGAAATGAAAGAACGAATTAGTTCACCTGACAGGGAAGTTCAGTGACCTTAGGACAATTAAATCTGTTTCTAATGCCCAAACGTACAGTGCACCATGCAGGCTGTTACCAGCATAGGTACAGTAAGAAGATTTTTAAATTTCCTATGGCAATCTTCGAGTGACTTGCAAAATAAAAACAACTGCATGACTTATACATATAGAGTGGTAAAAGGCTGTCCTCAAGTATGGGGCTTTACTATGTATGTTTAACTATTGTAAAAGAACTACAACTACAATACAGCACATACAGGAGTGTCCTATAGTAATGTGACTTAATCACAAGATTGTGTATCAGTGCCCATATAAAATGGGACTTAATCAAACTGTAGTTTTATTAGCCTGAGTGCCCACAAGAAGTGGGGCTTACTCATACAAACACATGTAAGTGCTAAAACAAACTTGAACTTTCAGAAATTAAAATGTATGGGAGTGAGTGCCCACCAAAAGGGAGAGATTTACTAGTAAGAACATTTGTCAGTGCCCAGAGTGGAAACAAAATTTATGTAAAGGAGAGTATATGTGAGGTTTCCCACAAGTAGTGGAACTCAAAGCCACTACAATTACAATGTATCAGCAGATCGTAGTTACAGCATAACTTCCTGTGGTTATCAAAAGTAAAGTTAGTTCAGATGTGTTGTTTACAACAGACAGTTTCCTCCCACGTTTAAAGTTGAAAGAGAAAGTAATACTTCCTACTGCAGTTTATATTAAACCTTTAAAAATAAGCTGGAACCTTTTGAGTAAATGGATATTCCCCTTTCCAACTTTCCAATGGCTCATTGCCTAATTCACCACACATTCTGTAAAAATTAGCACAACTGTAGCCCCTCCCCCTGAACTAAAATTAAGTCCCTCTATTGGAGATATTAAATTTTAACTCAAAACCTATCTTTCTCAGCAAGCTTTTAAGGTCTCATTTTCTAGATTTTACTGTCTTTGTACATAAGATTTATTATCCCTTACTACCTATGTTTGACCTTACTGTAGCATACAACAGAATATTGCTACACCCAAGGTGTGTCATAAATTTTACCGTTTCTATTATTAAATAAAAGAAGCAAAGCACATAACTAAATGTACAACATCAAACCTTTAATGGCTTCTTCTTCTAATCTCTTCTAATTTTTTCTTCTTCTGGTCTAAGTTGTCTCTTCATTCTTCATTTCACATTACCTACTGCTCCTGTTCTTCATTCTTCCACAATTATTTCAAAATTGGTGGAAGATAAGAGTCCTCAACCATTTCCATTCATCTTGAAATGCCACAGCTGAAGGACTTACCTGATATGTGGCTCCTTGTTGTTCTCATACTTCTGTTAGACTGTTACGTATAACCCACAACTACTTGCATTCCAGATAGTCACCAAAATAAACACAAGTTCCCCAGTCTTGAGAATAGGTGCCCTCCAAACCCAGAGAGACTAAGCTGTACTTTCAAAGAGCACCACTGTCTTTCACAGTTATCTAGATGTCTTCAGGGTCATCCATTTCTTCATCATGTTTTACGACTTCGCATAGGATTCTTTTTTTTTCTGGAGCCATTGATTTGACCCTTGCAGGGTGTTATATACACCCTTGTTTAATGATTAAATGGATGACCCCTTTACATGTCTTACTGTTTACCCAAGGGAAGAGAGTTCCCCAGTAAATTACAAAGTAATTACACAGAAGTTTAACCACTCTATTCTTTTAATGGGGGTAACTCATGCTGCTAACTTCTCAGAATCCCTTTGTTGACCCCTCACAGAAAGAGCATGGAGAAAACATCACATTTGATGTCAGGGGCTGATATAATCAGGATGAAAATATTCCTGATTTTCAAAGCTGGGCTTGTCCACAATAAAAGGGTATAAAAGTGTTACAAAGATGGTGAAAATTGAAGTCCTCTATAAATAAATT
>JAAAJZ020955246.1:0-10549 GCA_010015985.2 Actinopyga echinites | reverse complement strand
GAAGCTGGTTGGCAATTGCATTCAGGAAAAGATACCGACCTAAAGAGAAGAATTGAATTGAATTTCATATGTGTTGACTACAGATGAAAGTATTATTCCATCTTCACTACAGTGTTGCTACTAAGGAGACATGCAATCCACCTGTCTAACAAACTTATGTCTCTTTATGAAATAAAAAAAGTTCCATCAATGTACAGCAATCTTTCATCTTTCAACCAACCTTCTGTGTCCAAGTCTGCTACAAGGTTCTGAAAGATATCCATGTGTGAGGAATGAGTAATGTTGCTCATTGAGGGCGCTCCACCTTTACTGTGAATGAACGCTATTGCTTGTGAACCAACATACAGGACCAAGGCGTTCATGAGAGACACGTGATACCGCTGACCTGGTTCGTTGGAAACTTGCAGGTGACTACGAAGTTCTGACAGGAATGTTACTGGACTGCGAGTCTTGATGTAGGAATCCAAATCCTGCAAAATGAAAGGAGAGATGTATGAACACACCTGAACTGACAATTCTGGGCCTTGAAATATTCCAGAGGTTCTGCTTCTTCCCCTACTGTAACACTCTCTTCTCTTTGCCCCCCGCCCATTCTTTTTGCACTTTTTGCATGAAATACTAATTACTAATACTAATTAATGTGTTTTCCTCCCACAAAATGCAACAAAGGTGACATGATAATAATGAATTAAATAATAATATTAAATATCTTAAAATACTAGCAAACTGTTTATGGTCACTAAACAGCCATAAATGATGGCAGTGATAGCTTTCTTCTTCATTTCTTTAATTCCTAACAGTAACAAGGTATACAAGAATAGCATTTATCATAGATTTAAAAGTTGTCACAAACATCAAAATATCTCACCTTCTTGAATGATGTTGGTTGAATCATAGCAGAAAAATTGGTCAGGATTCTTGGTGGTTGTGTGATATCTGGAAGCATGTCTACCTTCAGGTTTGGGGTGAAGGGATCCGGCATTCTCATGTTTCGAGGGAAAGCACTCAAGATGAGGTTACGCATCTGGATGCAGTTTGGTGGAATGACATCACAGAAACCATAGTGGTAATCACAAAGGAATTCTGGGAAGTCATGAAGCAGAACCAGAAGCACTCTGAGGGTTCCCTGTGTGTACAAGAGTATTAAATGAAAATGAAATTTGTAAAACTGCTGGTTTTGTGAGGTATTTGCAACACATTGAAAACAGAAACAGCCACACACACAACAACAAATAGAGCAACTTCAAATATGCCAAACATGCAACAACTCCACCCCAGTGATTTTATCGAGTCACTTAACATCGAGTCTCAAGTCACCTTGAGTCACAGGGTATCCAGTCTCAAGTCATGTCCCGTCTTTAGCAGTTCAAGTCGAGTCGAGTCATGTCGAGTCTTTCCTCAGCTCGAGTCTAGTCACTTCGAGTCTTTGTTAAGGTTCGAGTCACCTCGAGTCCCAGTATATTTCATTCGAGTCACTCCGAGTCATGTAATCTCCTATGTCGAGTCACCTCGAGTCTCTCAAGATGGGTCAGTAGGAGTTAATGTCTATTTTAACTTAAATTGCATTAGTGCACACTTTTCTGAGGGGTTTGGGGGATTAAAACTTCACACCTTTTGTTTGGTATTTCAGGTGAGTCAATTCGAGTCACAACGAGCAAAGACTCGAGTGGAGTCTCTTAGTTCGGAGACTTGAGTCACGTTGAGTCTTTGGAAATTTGTTAAATGGTGACTTGAGTCAAGTCGAATCTTTTGCAAGTGACGACTGTCGAGTCATGTGAGGCTGGGACTCAAGTCAGACTAGAGTCTTTCAAATCGAGACCTGAATCAGACTCCAGTCACATAACTGACTCAAGTCATTAAAACACTGCTCCACCCACAAATTCACTTCAGGAAAGGAAGACAATCCACTCACCCATCTCCGGGTATAATATTCTACGTCAGAAGAGATACAGCAACCACCCATATAGTTACAGAACAAAAGAAACAACATCTATATAAACACTTGCAACAGTATGGGTATGTAACCAACCCTAACCAGAAGTATTACCACCAAATCAACTTACCTTATAAAGAAGGAAAGTGTGCTTGGGCAATTCTGCATTTCTTAGAAATGGTGCTAAAAATTTCAATAAATCAATAAGAAGCTGGGCATACATTGGCCAACCCTGGGGGTAAAAAATAGAAATATATAACTTTTTCTTATTATAAACAATTCATTATTTTTCTCACATTAACACAAAATTTCCCTTGCTGTAGAAGGGACAATTTTCTTTACAACCCTACATCTTGTTGGTCCTGGCATTGATCTTTTCAACAAGTGTCACAAGAAACGGAACTTGCCAGCTGCGAATCTTTGCTGTTAACTAGTGTTGGACCAATTATCAGTATTCAGTAAGGGTACCGACCAATATTCCTGATTTTCGGCTGTATCGCTTTCGGTAAAATTTACCTAAAATGCAGATACTAACTCACCAATATTTGTCATCCTGTATTTCATAAAAATGTTACGTTCTTTCAGTATGTTTGATAACCAGTACCCATACTTCACTTAATGGAAATGACACAACACTTAGTGGTAGTGCCCAAAGGCCTATAGTTTAGTGTACAGGACGCTCATTTCTCAAAAATCGGTATCAGATTAGTATCAACCGATGTTGAAATTTGAAATATCGGTATCGGTAAGATCAGCTACTTGTTATATCAGTACAACACTACTATTAACTGCACAAGGCTTTATTCAACCTAACTAAACTCCTCTTCCTTAATTTAAACCAAATACAAACCTTCTGTTGTGGAAGTACCGAAAGCATTCTTGCTATGAAGATTCTGTGAGATATCAGCTCTAGCCAGGAATACACAAACCCAGGAGCTTTAGAAGGTCTCAGCACATGTAGAGCATTACTGTAAGAGAAACAAATAGATTGTGCTTACAAGTAGTACATTTTATACCACAAAAATATCAAATTTCTTGACCTTGTGTCAATCTGAGAGGTTTGTTTCTGCTGTGCACCTCCCTGTGTTTCTGCATACACACATGTCCATGTTGATACAAAACAACATCTGAGGTGAAATGAGACATGCAGAATGGAATAATGATCTCGTATTGTATCTCACTTTGGTACACATTCTGGTACAATTGTTGAACTTGTGTAGCAGTTATTTGTACATAAAAACTTTTTCCAACAATTTTATTACCACACACAACTCAAACCCTTCAAACCTGCTAAGCCAAATTTGAAACTAAAATTATTCCTTGTTGGGTGAGTAAAATGTTGTACACTTACAAAGGCATCAGTACTAACTACAACGCTGCAAATGTTGAGTGCAAACACCAAATGATTTTTTAACTGAAAGTACAGGCAAGTATGCCCACATACAAGTACACTGTTGATACATGTTTGGTTCACTGAGGAAGGAAACTGAATTACTGGACTGCCAAACTGGTCCATGCATCACACATCACTTTAAATCCTAAATATGTTTTATAACTACAAGGGCCACTACAAATTACTTCACGTATGATCACGTTATCCACCAGTGCTTCTCACTAGGAAACATTTGAATTAAAAATTCATCTAGCACTTACCAGAAGGCAGTCATAATTTGGAAGTTTATGGCCTCTAGGATCTGTTCTGGTGCATTGAGCTCCAGCAGCAGCATGCTGAAGATACGATGATAGGCAAGCTGATGGAAGTCTGTTTGTCTGGCTTCATGGTCTTGAAGGAGAACTCCAGCTACAATCCCCAATACCTAAAGACACAGAAGTAAAGGTTAAAAGGTTGTAACATCATAGCTGTTTAGTACATGGTACATGGTAATCTCATCCAGGCATGGCACAGAATGAATAAAATATTTAGCAGAAGCTGGGATTAAGATGAAACAAAACAAGGCAGTCAAAATATTCATTTGGAGAAAAGGACCTCCCCAATTTCATTGTAAAATTTCTTATTTGCACACTGCTATTGATACATGTTTTGAGCAGTCTTAAAGGGACACATTCCACATGTGTAGTTCTATCTCTTGTACATCTAATTTCAATGCAAAGATGCCACAAATGTTAGCACCAACCTTGTTGAGGAGGTTGATTTTAGTGACTGGGTTGTTGACATCTCCTGAGTGTTTCACCAGGAGGGCAATGAGTCTAACAAAAGCATCCAAGGTATGGAAGCATTTAGCTCGGGTGATGGTCGGGTTGTGAGACTGTTCTGCCTGGGCCCTGTAACACAGGTCTACACAGAGTTCAATGCAGATGCGGAAGAACCGAGTGATGAGGTCATCTGTCTTCAGAATTCCTTGTTGGTGCATCTGGGGTAGAAAGTTTTTCAAAGTGAACATTGTTATCACCAACTCATCTTCAAACCACACATTGAACAGATTTTTTTCATACTTCATTGTGGTAGAGAGATAATGTTGTTGGAATAAAAAAACAAAATGGGGACAAATCTTAGCTTCAAGATTATCTATTCAGTAAATTAAAAACTTGCAGTTATGAAGAACAAGAAAGCATTCCATCCATAATGGAGTACCAATTTACCATACACTAATGGTAAGTACAAAGAATTATCAGCAGTCTTGCACTAATCTGCACTAGGAACTAAATAATACATCTGTGTACAGACATACTGAATCAACCCCAAACATTAAATTCTGTACAAGCATTTCTAAACACTGCAAGATCCAAATTAGCATCTAGACCAATAGGCAAATAAAGGAAATAATTTATACTCCCTGTAATGGCCAGCACAATAAGTCTCTTCACTTGACCATGACAAATTCCACCTGCCCAGTCACAAGAGCTTTCAACTTTGAAAACTCTATGGGGATGTGCAGAAGACAATGCAGACACGTTTTGCTAAGATACACTAGACCACACAACATCTACTTAGTGGCCATGCCCACCAACACCAATCAAGCTGGCATCTACTTAGTGTGGCCATGCCCACCAACACCAATCAATCAAGTTGGTGAAATGAGATGTGCACTGCATCTGACATATACTGAAGCCCTTCAACTTGATGTTGACAAATGACATGACTGTTTATCCTCTATAACCCCTGCCATCCCCTTAAGCCACACTATGCCATCACCTTCACTTCACCATCTAACCTCAGTTCCTGATGCACTTAAAAATAAAAAAGAAAGACTTCATGACAAAGACACCATCTTAATTGCTACTAACCTGACTAACAAATGCTGAGAATGCCTTCAAGCTGTCTTTGCTACCTGCAGGGGAGTGGTACTTGTTGACCCATTCACGCAGGAGGTATTCCGTCTTCTCCCGAAGACCTGGAGGGTCATCGTATTCTCGGGCCTGAGATATCCCAGAATGCATCATGGAAGTGGGTCCACCTGGTGCTTTGTCCAAGAATGTAGGGTCCTGATTCTGTCTGATTAATTCAATCAGCTGCTGCAGGCTACAAGACATAAACATAAATGCAGCTGAGTTTTCTTAATGGTGAGTGCACAGAATGATGTGCAATGAAAACCATTATTATGAATACCACAACGATTTTTTTTTCTTTTTTTTGCCAGATGATACAGTATCAAGAGTTCCAAAACTGTGGCAAATGTGAAATGAAAATGCTTTAGAAATTTAATTTACTTTTGTATGTTGTAATGTTTCATATTTTGTCTCTTTAACATTGTCCTTTCAGAAACTGATCTGAAGTAAACAAAAATTAAAGGTATGGCTATAAGAGCAAATTTTCTGAGAACCTCCAGATGGGTTGCAAAGCCTTACCAACACAGCCAGTGAAGTTAACAGAACAACCTAAGACAAACAATTTCTACATTAAAGAGATTATTACAGTACTTTGTTTCCATCTCAATTTAATATTTCAATTTTTATGATGGGACCATCCCCTTCTTTGTATTTCTGTATACTGGACACAGATTTCACATTGACCCTCAAGATAAATTTTGCACTCACCCTTTACCTAATCACCTTCACAGTGCTTTTAAAAAGAATGTTCCCCTTACCCTTCAGGTGGATTTGGTGACTGAGTAAGGATCCGGGACAGCATATGCAGGGTTTGATAAAGGTCTGCTTCATTCAGGATGTTACTCTGCTGGTCATCCACCAAAAACCGTTTGGCCACACCCATTGCAAAGGCAACATAGGTAAAATTCAGTCCTGATTCCATTGACTGGAGAAAAAAAATACAAATATCCAATACAGCAAATGAATATACAAATATCCAATGCAACAAACCAAAATTCCATAAAGATTTCTTTGCTGTTTGTTAAAATTATTCCAGAATGCTCAGACTTAGTTACTTTTTTCAAAACAAACACACAAACATGAATTTTGATTCCAACCATTATTTCAAATAAAACTGTCATGGGAAGGGAACAACTTAGGTTAAACACTTCACAAAATAACTGCCACTTTAAATAATGCATCTAGACTCACCGCGGCCAAGTATTGATCAAAAGTCTGTAAGTTAATCAGGTGACTTCGAAGCAGCTGTTCAATGGCATCCAAGTTGTACTTCCTCTCTCCTGTTGTCTCAAATATTACTCTGTTAGAAGAAAAACACAAATTTACTTCACATACACCCAATCAATTAATTCACTTGACATTCAAAACAAACAATGCAGGTTACCACAATATACCATTGGACTGCTGAAACTAAACAGTTCCTTCTTGATAAATACATGCACGATCACAATAAACAGCTTAACTTTCATGTAACACTTTCTTTGAAAACTCTTAGTACCTTTCACACGGTTAGAGGTAGTATAGCCACCAGTGACAGATGGGAACTTCTAATCGTTTCTGCTGTCTTTCACATGTAACTTTTGTTCCCAAATTTGAAAACTTCATTTAGGTTCCAATCTGTACTACTTTTTTCATGCAGGTATCATCTCTAACAGAATCATAGAGTTACCGAAATGACCGTTTCATTTATTCTACCTTGTAATCTGCTTGTTAGTCCACTGCTGACCATAGGCCCTTTGGTCTTGTAGAGCTTTCAGGACCAGTATGTGACAGTCTCTGTATCTCAGGGCCAACTCAGGGGGGTCAATGTTTGCAGGAGTGTAGCCCTCCAAAAGACCCTCTACAGCCTACAGATAACAAAAGAAACAAAAAAAAAAAGACAAGACAGAAGTTAATGGAATATTTCTGTTGAGTTATCAAAAATGGAAATTTTCCCTCAGTACAGGAAGAACATTTATACGACTAGTACCCATACGTATAAAAGTCTAAACAAAGATTATACCACCAGTTCATGGCTGGTTTCAATGTAGCAACAAACAAACATCTTAAGTTTTTAAACAGATATGGATAAAACACAAATATGGTCAAGTCAATACTCAAAAAGAACATTAACAAGCTCAAAGTTAGCCCTGTTTACTGTCTTCTCAAGAAAGACAAACCTCATCTTTTGAGAAACACTGAACTGACCTTCCCTTTCCCTATCTTCAACATTTCTTATGACTATCACTACCAGATGGGTATTGATGTTACAACTTACATGGTTATGCAGGTAAAGGTGGTGGAATTTGAAGGTGTGAAGCGTAGGAGGTTTGGATTCACTACCTGATAAGGACACTGTATTTCCAAGGGACTATCTCCAAGTTTCCCACCAAGTCTGATCCATTTAAAAAGAAACCAGATTTGACCAAATTGATGTGTTTATTAGCCTTACAACAACAACTATTTTGTACCAACAGCTGCTTGGTGCCATTAAATCGATTCTCCAGCAATCCCAGTGTTCTCCACTAGCTGTTTTGTTAAGGTACTGCACCTGAACAAAATTTCCAGAGGGTGCTCAGCACCCGGACAAAAAATGTACCACCCAGGCAAAAAGTGGACACAAATTATTAATTCAAAACATTAAAACTGTGCAATAATTTCAGTGTGAACATTGAGTAAGGATGATCAGAAACGCACTTTAGTCATCAAAGAAGGACATAGTTAAATTTATCATCCATTTAAGCAAACATTTTTCAAAGAGAGAACACCCCCTTTATAGGCAGTGATTACTATTAACTTTTAACCATGTAAACACTCAGACAAAAATTAAATCAGTGGAGAACACTGAATCAATCCTCCATTTTCTTCTGAAACACACACCTTTGTGAGAAGAGCCAGAGCTGTGACAACTTCTCTTGAATTTCGAGCCATTGCAACTGTCTCCAATAGGGCATGGAGCACTTGTACATGCTGACTGTGTGGTGCCGTCTGAATCAGTGCATGTAAGTGGGCATCGATGTCAGTCATACATTTCTCATAAATCTTAGACATGTCATCCAAGACAAATGCCTGAGGAGGGTTGTCCAAGAACCCTGATGGAAGGCTGGCCTCTGGGGTTGGCAGGAATCCTGGAATGCTGCGAGCAAACTCTTCATAAACAGCAATCTGGTTGGTAGGAGCACCACCAACCTGCAAAGAGAATGAATACTTAAATACTTTTCTATAGGTATTTGAACTAGGTTTTGACCCTTGCACTGAAGAAAACGGAAAAGAGGTGTTCCTAAGAATGCAATTAAAATGTTTCCAATATAAATTTTGTTACACAGATATAAAAGGAAGGCTCAGCAGAACCAAAGATCAACTTTTTACCCTAACATATATTCCTAACCCATTTAATGGCACCAGTATCACAGGTCATCTTCTTTTGTATCTGGAAATACACTAAACGGCATATCCATTAAACTTCAGTTTATTATAGCATGATACTTGGGCCTATTATAAGAACTATGCTTATTTAGACTTGACCCTCTTCACCCATACCATTCAGATATCCATCACAGACTAGGAAATGATTCATTCACTGTGAAAGGTCAAAGCTCCATGGTTAAAGACGTGTTCAGTATAAGTAAGTTACCTCAGATGAATGCCTTTTAGAAGGAATTCAGAGATCACTGAGCTTTTTCATGCACACTCGGCCGGTAAACATTTCACAAATTGAACGTCATGATCGCTGGCGGATCCAAGGGGGCCAACTGGGGCAATGGTCACCCCAAGGTGGGCCAAAAAATTGTTTCCAAAATTTGCTGAATACTTAAGGAATAATCAGCAATAGGGAAACCCTAATTTTACAACCCTAAAAAGATGGAAAATTGAAGCTTTTATTCATAACATTCCTAAAATTTGATTGAAACTGAAAAATCTCCAGAGATCTTCATGCCATATGCCACCACAACAGATAACCAGTCAAAACACGTATAAATGACAGTATCTAGGCCTCTCTTCAACGATTTGGAAGTCTGACACTAAATGCAAAAATAATCGGTAGTGTACCATACCATCACTGCATGTAGCCCATACACTTGAATACAGTGTTACATACTTATGGAATTCCCACATATATATGGCTCATGTAATGTTTAAATGAAGCCTCTGTCTCTCTTAATGCACATACATACAAGAGCATTGCAGATTCAGTTTCCAACAGTGCTTTAATTTCAAGCTATGTTCAAACCTATTCTCAACAATATTCACAACCGTGCAGTGATTCGAAAGCGGAATATATTTATTCTCAGCAGCACTTTTCTCCGAAGTCGCAGCTATATTCGTAATATGATAAATTACAAAAAAAAAATCAGGATTTAGGCTGGACATCTGCATAATTAACAATGATTTACTACTTGGAAATTCAAAGTATGTGGTACAGTCGTACTATAATTTTTGAAATGGAATCTTTTAAGGTATGGAGATTGTGATTTTAGCACCATTTTGCAGCTAAGGCAAGTTGTAAAGGAAAATAAAAATCCACAGCCTATGAGAATTAAAATTACTTGGAGAAAAATCATCCTAACTTTGTTCTATAAATTGCTGAATTTTTTTTTTTTTTTTTATCAGGAGTTATACCTAGGAAAACGAAATTTTCTAAAGAAACTCATCTTCACAATTGTACACTTTTGTTTCATCAAATCGCATCTGAGGGCATTCAGTTAAAGAAAAATTTTCAAAAGGGGTGGAGGATCCCCCTTAGACCCCTCCCCATATCACTGTACCGCCAGTTTGGCCCCTCCCAAACGAAAGCCCTAGATCCGCCAGTGTAAGAAGTTATGTCCCTTCTGCTTCTGCTAGCACACGAAAACGTATTTTCGTGTGTCCCCTTACCTCTTCCGGTGATAAACCCATCAGCCTGTCTGGATCGTCAATAACAGCCTCACAATTGCTTCGCGAGGTTTTCAGTCCCATACATTTCACAAGCTGGGATATGACCAAAATGGAGGAAAAGAACCATATGCCAAGCTGATACCAACTGGTTACTGTTAATTGATTTATTATTCCTGTGAGCAAGTACCGTATAAAAAGAAGACTGGAAACATTGCATTTCAGTATAATGACATGTATAACATCTTTAGATTCTTCATAAATTTTCGGCCTGGAAAATACCAACATAACCTGTATTTTGGCTATTTGGAAAGTGGTAGAACAACATATTTGTCTCTGCCTCTGAATCTTAACATTAGGCTACCCTTGACCTGGTGAACGTATATCGACCTACCGTTACATTAAATATGTAGTGTTGGTATATTTGGGGAAGTGTTATTTAAGAAAAAAAAAAAAAAAAAAAAAAACACGAGATCT
>JAAAJZ020955245.1:0-15648 GCA_010015985.2 Actinopyga echinites | reverse complement strand
ATGACTCTATACAAGAGATACGCGCGAAGAACGCTGACAAATAAGCCTTTTATGGCATTTTTGTAATATTTCATGTCAGTTTACATGCAAAAAAGTTTATTAAAATACGAAAATAGGCGACATAAATAATATGAAAATAATTTGCTCGGGGGTCTTCACTTCCTTCGCGACGCATCTGGGTCACTTAAAGCGATGCCAGTGTCAGTGACCGCTAAAGACCCGAAGCTTCGACGGCATCTGAGGTTCCTTCCCCATCCAAGAAAATTGTGAAATTTAACACTAGGTCTTCCAGATGCGATTTACTAGCATCTGGCAATCTAAATAAGTAACACACAATGAAACATTGTTTATGGATTCGTTCATAACTATGTAGTGTGCGATCATCCTGCAATTTCGGAATATGCTACCCGTGAAGATATTGTATCTGTCAAAATTGCCACGATACAGGGGTCTGGAGTTCCTCTCCCAAAAAATTTGAAATCAAACACTAGTTTCCTGGTATTTGAGAATTTGCATAAGATAAGTGAACCAAGAAACATATTTTTATATTGGCATGGAATGGGGAATTGCAGTGCAGTCTGTGACCGCTTCGCGATTTAGGAATGTGATGATCATGTACCAGTCAAAATGGTCAAGATAATGAGGTTTTCCTTCAGGAAAATTTGGAAATTAAACATTCTTTGATGAGTTTTGCTAGCATATGTCAGACATTAAAGGTACACAAAGTTTATATTGCCACCTCGGAATCGTCTCAAAAAATCATTATGTCTAAAAGGGGGGCTTTGGCCGGAAAGCCGCCCTCCCCTTCTGGTACTTTTCAATTATTATTTAATTGATTATTTGATTTAAGAAAATTAGAGTTTAAGGCTTCATTCAACCTCGAATTCTTATTATGTAAAATGTATTTTAGGTGGTTAGGACTTTTTATAGTTCGTCTTTGGTTGGTACACTCTTTAAATGCGACAAGTAAATGAAACCGACTGTCATCTCAAATTGTCGACGATACACAAACCTAACGTATTTTTAAGCAACAAATTATTTTTCCTTTACCAAAATGTACTAAGCCGTGTACTTGCGATAAAAAATAGTAAATCAAGCACTCTTTGTTACTTTCAAACAGCCGATCAAACAGATTTTTTTATTTCTAAACTTGTCACAAGGACCAGAAAATGATGTTTGAGTTTGGCATACCTCCAGTAGCAGCGAGTTCATTCACAAATTTCTTTGCTTCCTCTTTATTGCTTTTCGTAGCTCTAACGAGATTTCTCCTCCATAAAATTGCCACACTATGGAATTGTATGATATTGAAGCGATCAAAGTCCCTGATATCATCGATAATCGTTTCCATGGCTTTTTTTGTCTGGGCTAATTTGTGTCCGTACATAGAACCACTAGTATCAAGTACAAAGACAACGTCCTTCCTGGAAGCGGGAAGGTTTACAGGAGATATATGATGTACAAAATATCCATTTACAATCTGGAATGTAAGCGAAAGGAAAAGATTTAAGGTAGACAGAAGAACATTGTTTACATGTTAACAGAAATATTTTGAAGTCTCAAAAAAGATAAGATACTAAACGATTTTCCTATCTCCAAATTAAATGCATCAGACAAGATGTGTAAAGTACTTTCATTGAGTTTCACCTTGACACTTCCACCATCAAATTAAAAAAAAATGAAAGTAAAGGTGACTTGAACTTAGTCTGTTTACCCTCTTTACTGAAAAGGGGCAAATGATTAAGGCTACTCGTTCAAAATTTCGTTAAGGTCTACTGGCGGAATGACAATTTTTCGTAAATAAATCATGTTTGAGGTGATTACAAATTAACACATTTCAGGTGTTTTTTATTTATTCTGCCCTCAAAAACCATCGCAACCAACACATGGACTTGAAATGTGTTAATGCTAACTCGTTTGCTACTCTGTGTGTCAAGTATACCAAATTCGACTACCTTTTTATTATCTAGTTCCTAGTAACTTTTTTTTTCTCTGGTAGTTATTAAGTAACCAATAGAGATAGTATCATGCCCTGTTTATAGACAATTTAGGAAGTTTTGATGAACAGATTGACAAAAGATGCTTTCCTTTCAGGATCATAGAGTACCATTACAGTCCTTGATTATGAATATAAAAATCTTTCATTACTATACACAAGTATTGAGGGGAATAGTTTGTAAAGGCTATGTGAAATAAATACGGTTTTTCAACTTTATTTGGAACTTTGACTACCGGTTGAGCTGTTGACTAGTTTCTTCATTAATACAGAGGATGGCGGACGATCTATTTAGGTTGAAAGGACTCTTTGTCTGAAGGTCAACCTGTTCATTAACAAAATACTTTAGCGGTTTTGGACTATGCAGAGGAAATTCATCTTTCTCTGAAGAGAAGTACACCACATGTAGTGCGAGTATGTATAACACAGAAAATTGCACCAATCACGAGATGCAAGCATTCCATGGTTTTACACAACACCACAAACATTTTACACCGTGTGTAAATTAACAAAACTTGCTTATTTTCTCCAGCTAAATATGCCGTTTTCAAAGTGGTAAGTAAACACGTTTGGAAGCTTTTACTTACCGACTTTAACCATGTTGAGGTCGTTGAAAAAGAGTAAATTACAAGGCGTCAAAGTGGTAATGTGTGCATAAAGTGCTTTTGAGCAAACACCAATGTCCAGAGCGTATTTATACAACCATAAAGCCCCAGTCCTCCCCTTAGTATTCAAGGTTGAAGACCCCTTATTTGTTCCCTTTGTAACAAATGTTCAAAAAGTTTCAGTAAGTTTCGTCAAATTTCGCACAATATGTAGCACCAAATTGCATTCAAGGACCCTCAAATTTTCCAGAAGGGAGGGGAATACCCCTCCCCTTACTTGAAGCCTTCCCCAGGATGGCAGTCAGAAACAAAGCCCCCCCCCCCAGCTGAGAGCAGCTTCCTACACCTATGATGGCTACCATTACCCAAAGTGAGAGGAGAATAAAGGAACTCGCTGTGTAGTTCTTCGGGTAACTCCCGGCAATCCCCTCGTACACTTTTTCCCCGGGACTCCAATTTACCCCACTTTTTCTCAGGTCTCCCCTCCCCTTTACAATTCCTTACTCAAACAATTTCTTCGGACAATTCCCTAAGCCTCAAACCTGTAACCTTAAACTGAACCTTAACCCTAAATTAAGTTGGTGGCAATTTTAATGGTGGAAATTGTCCGTGGGGAGATGTGCGATCACTACACTATGTAGTCTGTATGAATCAGTCTGCTTCATGCTTAACTATCATTGAGTATCTTTCCCTCTAAAAAGACGCCAAACTTCAAAAATTATCATCTGTGTCAGCTAGTTGATAAAATTTTCACCGTTATGCTGTATCGATTTCTTACTTGTTCAGTTTTGTCTCGTGGAACTGTTTCTCCACCTCAAACTGGGGCTGGGGGGCTTTAGCCCCCGCACTTTTGCCGCCGTGGGCATTTGAGCCGCCTTAAAAGGCATTTTGGGCCGGTCGACGATTTGCCCCCCGCCCCTCTTCAAAATTGGTTCCGCAGTCCCTGAACCATATAAACTCCAATCGAAGATTCATCTTTCAACCTGCAACCCTCTTCCCTCCCCCACCCCACATCCCCACTGCCATTCCCAGAAATATTGACTAGAATCCATCAGGAATGTTGACATGTACAGTATCTAACTGTAAAACTATTTACGTACAGGCTTCAGTTGACCAATCTGTGCATGTGAATTTGCATTGCAGTGTTTCCTATATCGCAGTTCATCTGCCTCCCTGTATTATCCAGACCGTGCTGGTATGGGGCCCTCCACTCCTCAAGAGGGAAATCTAAAGCTTCTGTCACAATTAAACTATCCTAATTGTCCTTGCTGTATGGTGCACCTGGTTGCCACGACTGACTCTCTTGGCCTGCAAATACATGAATGGCATCAAACACATACAGTACATGTAGGCTAACATGTCCTCTTTTAAAACCTAAAGCCCAGGTAATATTTACTCTCCTACAGTAGAGGAAAGTTAAAAAGACTTTTCTTTTGATACTGAGGTAGATTCCTCCCAGAATCAATATAATCAATCATTACAAGACAGTGGCAAGATAAGAAAAATAAGAAAGATCAATATATTCCTACTGTGTGACTGGTCAGCCGATATGTGACTGACCATTTGTCAAAGCTTGCAGAAATGTATTTTATGGTTAATACAGGCATGTACACTGAATTATCAAAGCATTTTGGGAAAGGAAATACCCTGAGCAAGGCTAAATTATTTCTTTTCTGGAAGACCGTCTTAGGTCATAAAAGATGTTGTTACCCATTCCAGAATTCATGATGCTTTCAACTGTTTTTCCTTTCCTCTGTCGCCATTTTTCCACGAATGTATAAAGTTTCAGTTACTGTAGGAAAGTGCAAATCAATTGCCATCTTGTCTGAGGAGCCTGGAAAATCTAACCATTTGGGTCTTTCCAATAGTTTAAAACATAAAATCGATGTAAGTCTAAGATCTTTGGGCCACAAGAGAATGTTTGTATAGTGAGAAACTGCAGGGTCGGTTATAATTTGTCTCCAGCCACAAGGGAGAACAATGAGATCATTTACAGCTTTCCTGATAGCTAGCTGTATTTGGTACAGTAAAGCCACTAAATCAAGAATTTTATAGGCAGTTGTATGGGGCTGGGAGGGTACTGATACTTTGCCTAAGACATCAGAAGTCACTTGATATACTGTACTTATACTGCTAAACAGTTACCAAAATGAGCAGTACATGGAGGCCAGTGGGGAGGTGGAGGGGGGAGCAGGGAGTTTCTTTAAGGTACCGCTTAATTTTAAGAGAATTGTGTTTGACACAAAAACTAGGCAACCCTTACAGTAAGAAGTCAGCCTAGATTAAAACCATGGAACCCAGATTTCACGGTGAACTTATTTATAAAGCCCAGTGTTGTTTCATCAGTCCCACAGGGAAGAGGCAGTACTGTTATTACTTTGCCAGTCTGGCTGAATACAGTGTTATCAGTTTCCGTAGCAGCAGTTGCTTTGTTAATAGTAACATTTGTTGAGTGACTAGTCATGGAAGGTTAATTATGGTGTGTTAACATAGGGTGACCCAAGGAACAAAACTGTGGGAAGGGTCAAAACATTTCTGTGTGTTCCGCATAGACATACAGTTTGACCCCTCCTTTATGCAACCCTTGTTTGCTGATACTATTAAAATAAAACCCATGATTCAGACTAAGTTTCATCTTCACATTCAAAATACCATGGTTACCTTGATATAAGCTAAAGCTACTATAAATGCAAAATGCCATACACAATCAGGGTAGATTTAAGCTTTTGTTTATTGCCTTAAAAATGTTTGCATGTGTGTGTGTGTTTTTTTTTTCCCCCTAGATCTCCCTGACAACTTTCCATAAGTTTCTGGCTAAATTTATGTACAGTAATATTAACTCACAATATTGCAACCCACAGTGTCTCCAAACCCTGCAAATTTCTATCTGCCCAGAAGTAAAAAGCACTTCAGAAATAATAAAATTTTAGTACCCAGTCCCAATTTTCAGAGAATTAATTACTTGCCAAAGTAGTAACTATAGTACAGTAGTCAGTGATTTTTATAATAACTTTCTTTAAATTAATAGGCAAATTAGTCATTGATAATATGTGTCAAGTAATTTTTCCTCCAAAACAAATGGTTGAACCCATCTTTAGTCAACAATGGGACGACAGGTGGATTGTTGTTAACTGTTTTCCCACGTCTGTGTCATCGTTGTTGAAGTGTGCAGCATATAGGGTACATGTGTTGCAGAATTTGTTGTGCTGTTATCAAGGACATAATGACAAACTAATTGGAGATACTGTGTGTAGCAATTGGAGGAATGCCACATCAGTTGTTAGTTGTCCACTGAGTTGGGTGTCAAGTTATATCAAAACGAGCTACTGGAGGTTGTTGCTTCTACGTTGAGGAAAGCTCAGATCAAAGGGCCTACAGGTAAATTTCCTTAACCAGGAATGGATATACGTGTACATTCTGCTGCTGAATAGGTGAGGAATCTCAAGGAAGAGAGTAAGGATGTATTACCATGGAAAGGATAACCAAGTTTGGAAGTATGGAGTCCTGTTTATGCTTCTAATTTTTGCTCTGCTGTGTAGTGGGGTTGACAGTGGCGCTACACTGGATCGTGCTGGTAAGATTTCCCTACATTAATAAATAGAAAAATTTTATTCTACATTTGTATCAGCTACATTTACAGTATTTCTCCAAGTACTGAGTTCTAGTGTAAGCCCCACACTCTTGATACTTGCAAAGTCAATATTTTTTAAAATTTTTCAAACCTTTGTAACTTTTTTGGGTACTCACATTACTGTGGCACTAATTATCACCTACATATAGTACATATTCAGTTTGTAATATGTAAGCAGATTGGATTTCAATGCACACATAGACCTTTTATGATCTACGTACATGGCAGCCAATCTTTTTAAGAAGAGATGTCCCTGTGACTTCTGCCTTTATCATTGATGCATTCTGATGTTTGCTGCAAAATATTGCATGGTCCTTAACACCTCACAGTGTTTGTGGTCTGTCATGGCACTATGTGTCATGACATCCTTTGTTCTTGGATGTCTCTATACCAGACTGACCATTTACCTTTTGAAAGATCCACAGGACCAGCTCACGTACTTATTTCTCTTTCCTTGCTATCACATTTAGTGACACACTTTACAGCTTTGCCTTCATCGGATGATATTTTTTTATCATTACAGAAAAGCAGGTGTTAGTTATTGTATCAATAATACTAATTACCAGTAGAACCTCATCAGAAGCTACCCAAATTTTGATTGCTGTTATGCTACACTTCCCAAAGTACCCATAGTTTAGAAAATTGCAACAAATATCATTCAAAATGGGTTCCAGCTGAATTTTTAAAATAAGTATGGATGGTTCAGGGCAGTCATTTTCAGGGTTAAAAATATGGCTTGCTTATGAAAAAATTTGGGAAACACTATAATTGTGCAGAATCGTATCTGCACACTGTATGAAATACTGATACGTGGATAATATGTAATGAAGTGTAAAATGTACAGTGTGGTATCTAGATAGTTACATCGACCACAGCCTTGTGAAGTACTGTGTAGCCTACATTTGTACAGTGTGGTATCTAGATAGTTACTGTGTAGCCTACATTTTGATGAGCTGTGTGTTTTTGAGATATAGGTTTGTGTTTACTTTTTTACATTTTTTCTTCCATGTAACCCATTTTCATTCATAAGTCCTGATAGTATATTGTTCAGTCTGTGTACCCTTCCTGTTTAGGTTTGTGTGTATTTATCACCCAGTTTAAATTGCAATATTTACAGAAACTAAAGCAAGAGTAAATGTCCAGGCATGCAGAAATGTAGGATTCCTCTCCCCCCCCCCCCCACCTCTGCCCGCTAAAACATAATAATGAATTTGATTTGTATAGTGCCAAATCAGGAGCGAAAAGTAGGTGCTCTCGGTGCTTACAAAACTCAGCTGTAGTTGAATCCACAAGTAAAGAAGTCTGCTCTGTGGTAACTCTAACAGTAAATGTAAACAGTTCAGTGCATTTCTCTCATTCTGTAACTTGCATATAACAAATGCAAAAATGTTGAAAAAGATCAGTAAATGTATTATTAAAAACTTTTTCTTTCTTTTTCAGTTTGTATCCCTTGATAAATGCTTCAGTAATCTGTTTTGCCCCTCATTGCCTCCTGTTTACATTCCAAAGTCAAATAGCTCTTCGAGCAAGAGTCCCTACTGAATATTATTTAGGTTGTCTTTAATTAAAATCTGTATACCGTTTGTTCGTTCTTATGTCCGTGAAGTGCTGGAGATTCAAGGGAGAACTATGTGATTTAACACTCAGAAGAATATATGAATTGGAAGAGGGGATGATTGCTAGATTCATTTTGATGGAAAAGCATAATCAGGTGCATTAATTTTCATGTATTCACTGTATTTCAAGTACTCTTGCACACAAGGGAATAACTTGAATTTATCATTGGTAGGTTTCTGCTGATGACATCAGTTGATTTACATTGTTTATTTCCATATAAATACTGGTGTCCCCAAGGAACAGAAATTTGAGCCATGTAGTAGCTTGACTTGAAAAAACAGGACTGCCATGAAATTTTCCTGTTTACAGCACAGTGCATATTTGAGCAGAAATTTGAGCAGAAGTAATGTTCTGTGGAAACAGTGTGTGTCAATATTGAATTTTACCAGGTATATTGTATTTGGACAGATGTGAAACTGTATCAAACTGTAACCAAAGAAACATATTAGTGTACAGTATGTTTATGGAGTTATTAATTCTACCAGGGTTATAACCAGACCAATTTTAGTGCTGGATAAAAGTTAACAAGTTTGAAATGAGGGTAGCCACCAGAGTGAGGAAAGCACCCAATGGTTAGGGCAGGCTTCCTCAATTGAATTTGCTGAAGTGCCATATTATGGGGGAATCTGCGTTGGTTTGATGCGCCAATGAGTCCCGTCCTGGGGGAGGGGTATAAGGGGAGGGGTGTCCCCTCCCCGTTGTGAAATTTTTGTGTTTCAGAAGGGGCTCATGTGCAAAATGGTGCATGGTTTGTACCATTTCCCAACCAATTTATTCCCATTTCCCAACCAAATTTGACTAACCAATTGCAGGCACAGCACACAAAAAAGACAATTTAATCTTCCTTTTTTACAATTGCAAAAAATGAATTTAGGTATTACCAGGTAGGATTGGTACATATTAACACGCACTGTGGGCAGTAATTGTTTACTTATTGTGGGCAGTGCTTGGCGGTAAATGTTTGATTAGGTTATTTCCTACCAGTATCTCAGCATGCCACCAGAATTTATATAGTAACAATGACCATGATATCAGTAGCTGATGATATATTAATACTACTGTATATCCCCTTTATACACACAGAGCCTTAAAGCACTGATTAAACAAACATTGGAACACACAAAATAGTCAAACCTCAAAAGAAGGAAATTTTGTTTTAAAGAAAGGGAATATAAAAAAAGATGAGGTCATTATGGTAAAGGAAATGCACACATAGTTTTGAGTTTGGTGTTAAATTGTCCACCAGTACAACATTTCATTATATGAAGAGGCATCATTCCATAGTCTGGCTCTCGGAGCCATTGTAGAAAATGCTCTACCACACCATTAAGAGTGAGTGGTGGTTTTGTCGGAAGCTGGGAAAATGTCAGTGTGTTTCAATACTCCTACTGAAAGAACTTCACTATGTCAATAAAGTTAAAACAAAGCTGTGTTTTATTTGCTGCCTGTATTTAAACAAGGGGTTACTACCCTGCTATCATTGTGTGAACTTTAAAAGAAGACTGCTTTATCTGAGGCTGATATAGTACAGTTCGGTAATGATTTTCGAATGCACCTTTGAGGTCAATGGTAGAGTCTTAGTGAGAGGTTGGTAAAATTGTAATTGGAGTGTCAGCAGCTTAGCATGCCCATATTTCTTGTTAGTGAAATGTGTAATGTATGGAAAGTTTTTATCAGAAAACGGTACATATGCACATCATGAATAAACATCATACTGTACATCAGTAATAAGCCTGAATACTGTACATCATGAATAAGCAATTCACCGAGTTTGAAAATCTGTGCTGTGGAAGGAGGAACTCTGATGATATTTCTTGCAATTGTCCTTGGAGTATTCAACCTTTCTTTTAAAGTGATTTGTAATTTCATGAGTGGTTTTGTAAGTAATACTAGAGCCTTGCCAAATGTCAAAAACAGACTGCCAAATGGCTTGGAAGTACAGTAATGAAGAGACACTTTTATGAATATCTTGTAGAAATGTTTACAACAGAACTACTGTGCAAGTACACAACCAACACACTACATCAAAGCTTTTGCATAGGTTAAGAGTAATCGCAAAAATAGTGGAACATTGAAAAGGTATGTCTTGATGTTCTGTAAAATATTTTTAAGTAATAGTGAATTACTAATTATTTCTTACACACTAATTTGGCGCCCTTCCTGGACCCTTGTGCAAGTTTTTCAACTGGTACAAGCTACCCCCTCATATGAAAACTCACATGTTGGTCTTGCAGATGGAAAAGTCAGTTTTAGGGCAAAAAGAAATGTCGATTTCATGGCACTGGCACTCTATTTTCAGGGCAAAATTGATGTCATGATTGTTAGCTACTACCTGTAGGTAAAATTTTCAGGGCAAAAACCTTCTGCCTTCCCTGGGAAAATTCCTCTTGTATACGTACATGAATGTATTACTGCATTTGTATCAGGTATCATACTGACCAGTAGGGTAGGCATTAGTAGCAATTGATCGCTGGAACTGCATGGTCACTGTCGATCGCTGCACAAAAACATGTTGGATGGAATTCCAGCCTCATAGCTCAGGATATTTTGTTAGTATTCAGTATGCCAGGAGTTTCCCACCCCTGTCCTCTCTGATAGTCAAATCACTCCAGAATTTAGGTATGTAAATGGCAAAAATCTGCCACCACAGAAGACAGAAGTTTGATACAACTGCATGGTGGTAACCCTGCTGACCTGGTATAAATTAAGGATACAATCGAACAATTTAGAGGATTCCAGGCCCTCCTTGTAGTACTGCCGCCATCTTTTCTTGGGTTACATCTTAATACTCTGTAAATTACAATTTATGTTGGGGCTCATTAGTAAAAAGACAAGAATTGGAGTCCGCACAGGGCTACAAATAGCTCAAAGCATAGCAGCTGCAGGAGTTCCCAACCAGTCGATGGCAGTTCACACCCGACTGATCCCAAGCTGACCGCGATGGGTGTAGGGGAAAAAAAAAGAAAGTTTCTTATGTGTAATGGTATGTTTTGCGTTTTTTTTTTATAATAAAGAACCTAGCCGACACGATGGGCTATCTATATTGCATAAAATTGGCTCAAGATGTGAACTTGAGAGAGCTACAGTAGGGATGGTTTGCGATGTGATGTCTAGTGCATACTGTATGTCTGAGGACAAAGGGGCCTACAGTATAACCCCTAACTCTTCTATACATGTACATTGTTTTTCCTTACAACCCAGTAGCCTTCAAACTTATGACATCTATTCCTCCCTGATTTTGCCTCAAGTGTTGACCTTGCATGTTGTCATTTGAAAGACTTTTACCTTTCAATTCTTGGAGCTGCATGTATGTTCTTGCTTCAAGCCACAATATTACTTTGCAAAAATTATACGAAGGAAATGAGTGCTATCATTTTGCAGAAATTATTCTTTCATTTCATTTGTCTCATTTAGGTCATTTTCTCGTATAATTTCTCTCCATAAGTTCTATAGGCACCATTCCATCAGTCAACGTTGACACATGGGAACAAATAATATTTCGTCATAACTGTCAGCTAGATATGATTGATCCATTTTATTGATAATGACCCACTTACAGCGTACATGTCTTTTAAACATCTGCTTGCAGTTAAAATTGCTTTCAAATACAAACACCCCATAAAAATAAAATCTGTACACGTCACTGCATGCCTGCTATTTAAAGAATGACACTGATCAATATTTAGAGCTTGGGGTGGGAAAGTAACAATTAATTACAGATAAAAAAAAAAAAAAAAAAAAACACTGTACAAACTTTGAAATGTATCTCTATGTTAATTAAAAGAGGGTTCTATAATTAGTCCCTTTTTTCTGTTGGTTGTATTTTTGATACATTATGGCAGAGCAATAAATGCAGCCTGTCCTTGTTTCCAGTAGCAGTACTGAAACTGAAATGAAATGTTGAAAATCTTATCACAAACACATGTATTTTAGGTCTACAGTGCTGATGTATCCTCACATACAGTTGGGAGACTGTAGCATGATACTACCCTGAGTATAATGTATACTACAGGGTAGTAACTACCTCAAGCATACCATAAAGAATACAACTCATAATCATTTTTTTTCATAAAAAGGACAACTTATAATCTTTTTTTTTTTTTTGTTTACCCATCAGTCTCTAAATTAATTATCTATGTACCTGCCTAACAAATTTTCTTTCCTATCAACATTTGCTTCTACGTCTTCTTTGACCTATGTGATGTTTATGGTAAGCAATTAAAATGCAACATTTTCATTATTTATGTCAGATTATATATCTTAGATATGTAAAGTGAAAATGTAATATGCACCTTACTTTAATACCAAAGGGCAATCAGTCCATGCCCTTTCAAAAATGTTTGAGTATTCATGTACTTGTTAAAAAAGGTGGTGTACTTATCTGGGCTCGTAGATTCCACAGGGAGTTTTGCGAAACTCCAGCCAGATGAAAAGTTGTTGCACAGTCTACATATAATGGTTTAAATATACCATGAATGAATTTTGTGAATTAATGAGTTGGTGTTCAGTATATTAGGCTGCAGGCTTGTAGCCAAGGCAGGGCAAGGGGATGTTACCTTCCTCCTAGAAAAATTTTTTCATACCGAAAGAGTTTTTGAGGACAAAAAGTGTTCTATTAACATATCAGCCCTGTCTGAAAAATATCCACCGCCACCCTTTGTTTTACCCATTTTAGCTGTGGGTCTAGTTTCTTAATAGTTACAGTACTTCTGACAATAGTATAAGTTGCTTAAATACAGTAGATACCACTGATAGATGGGGCAGCAACAGTATTACTCTAGTTACTTAAAAAAAATATAATACATGTAAGATTAAGCATCAAGAAAGTTTCTTCTTTCCATCACAGGAGATTTTCAGTGACAAGAAAACATTAAAACTTTATAGTGTCCAGACTGCTTTCAGATGCTTATACTTTTCAGTCCTCTACCACCATGTTTTATCCCCATCTGTGGTTTGTGTAGTGATGTGGGTGTAGACTCAAACTTGGATTTTAACTCATACCTTAGGGTTAGAGTTAGGGACAGGGATTTACTATCCATGATGATTTTAAGTTTGCTCAATGGACTGTTACATGCTGTTGCTAACAGTATGGCTGTATGGGACATTTATTTTTACTCAATGTAAGTGTAAACGTTTTTCTTTTTTGTTGTTTTCGTGCTTTTGTTCTTCTCAAATACATTTGCAAAATTAAAGACAAACTGTTTATTGTTTCCTATTTAGTCTATTTTAAAGTCATCATCAAAAGTCAGTGTATGTTAAGACCATTTGTGTTTCAATTTTACTGTACATTATTTGCTTTAATACATGTAACATTATTAAAATTTTTCATGGTCACAAGTACAGTAGTTAAATTTAATTACAATATCAACCTCTCTTACATTTTACATTGAGATCCTGCTACATTGAGATAGTGCAGTGTACAATAGTATATATTTCAGTGTCACAGGGTGTACATCCTTGTCCTCCGTAGCATCATCATGCCTACCAGATTGTTTGTCAGGATATCTGTATGAGACGACCATTTTCTTATCACAACTGAAGCTAAGCCTCCTCTCTCCCCATGTTGTGTGTATGCTTCAGTGATCCTAAATACAAGATATGTGGATATTCCTTTCATACCTTTTCTTTTTCAAGATTCTGTTTGACAGATATACGGTCTGTAATTTAATTAAACTTGAGGTGAAATTTCAGTGAAGCGAGGAGTACTTGGGCTCCTAGTTTTCTTTTTTATTATTATTATTTGCAAAGATAGACACGTAGAATAAAAAGGTTAGTTTTTGCTTGTCAGGATTAGTACAACAAATCTTGGTATATCAGTTACAGACTTGTCATGCCTCATAGATTGGTTGAAGGTCTTCTTAGTGAACTGTTTTATATTGCATGCAGGATATGACATCACTTCCTGTGTAACAGATAACCTGTTAAAAGCAAGCTTAAGGTGTTAATTTAGGGCAGTATAGTGAAAGAGTTTAAAAAGGAAAAGATCAATAATTATTATTTCTAACTTTTTACGTGCAAAATGGAAAGCGAGAGTAATGTTGAGTTCTTTGAGTATATAGTTCTTCAATACTGGAGATGTATCAGTGACTGGATGGACAGTTGTATTGTAAATAAAATGTTGTATGGTTCTCAGCCTTCAGATAATCAGCAGTGTAGGTGATGAAAGGTGAAATGAAGCCGGAGTTTTACATTGGTTGCTTTTGCTTGAAAATTGTGACATTTTTCCAGGGCTGTGCAGGTAGTAGAGTGTACATGAAAATTAAAGAATTAAAGTCCTTTTTATGGGGAGCCTTTAGTCACAAATTTATCCACATTACTGGAGAGATCAAATCATGAAAATCATTCTTTTCATATTGTCATGACTTATTTCTGTGCCACAGTGTACTCATGGTGACATTTAATGTCTGAATTATCCTTTGTGATATCTCTCTCTTTAAACCACTCATATTTGTATAGCTCTTTGTACTGCCCTTTTATTTGATTTAATGTTGTTTTTCTGTTTTTCCCTTTTTGTTTTTTGTTTTCTACCCATGTTAGAATTTTGTTGGTGACAGGGTGCCATAAATATATAATGATGAACCAGTCATGGATACCATTTTTAAAAAAGCCGCTTACGCTTTACTGCTTTAGTTTAAGCTAAGAAACACAAACTGGTCATTTTCTTCAAAGTTTAAAGGTGAAGAGATAGTCTCTCAGGCTTGGGGCTGTCAGAGATCTGACTGCTCCCTGCTTCATGTTTAGAATGCCACAACTATGCTCAATGGCATTTTCAAGGCAGGCTTGCCAGATTTTCTGGGAGACTTCCGGCCAAATTTTGGTATACAAAGAAGGGAAAAAAATGCCAAATGGGTTTTCGGCAAAAGTAGTGCAATAAAATGCTCCCAACAGGCAACAGGCAAAAATAACCGTGAATTTTATCATAAGCAAAGTAACTAATCTGCTATTTTTGCACTGGTGATGTGACTCTATGAGCACATTTCATATACTTTTTCAAGAAATTCCGGGAAAATACATGTATTTTAAGAGAACATGTGCAATTAGTGAAAAAAAGCCAGAAAAACGCTGAAATGCTGTTTGATGAGCATTTTCAATTTTGTCCGGCCAACAACGGTAAAAAAACGCCAAACTTACTACTTTTGACATTAAAAATGCCAATATGGCAACCCTGTTTCAAGGGAGTTTTATGTTTGAGAGGAGCTGAATTCCCAATAGATACATTAATGTACAGTGTCGACTCTGCTACTGTGCCGAAGTCGATAGGAACAATGTTTGTTTACACAAGTGTGCTATGGCAGAAGGATGAACCAAAACCATCTTTCATGGAAGTAGAGCTCTTCTGAATGTTGCATATTGCCTGTTTTAATCATTTTACCTATTATTATTACTGCCTGCTCGCTACTATAAACTTTGTTGTTGCTTGTTTGGCACTGTTAAGTATAAGGACTGGAGATTGGAGGGATTCTTGTTCATGCCAAAAACTTTGGAGGGTGTTTTTCAAATGTCAGTAACATTTCTTTTCCATTTCTGCACATGTTTCAATACTAAAGCTGTACACAGGCAGGAATTGTCTGCTTTCAGATGTCAAATGTTAAAAGATTGCAACAGATGATTTAACCTTTTGAATGCCTGCTCCTTTTGTGTTTTCCATGAAAGCTTTGTTAATTTAATGAGGTCGTTTGAAAGCAGAAAGCCTACCAGCTCTGTCCAGCTCCCTGCTGTGTCCTCCTAGTGATTGTATTGATCCATGGCCTTAAAGGCGCTCTAGTCTCACCCCAGACAGGACAAATTCTCCCAACTGAACC
>JAAAJZ020954139.1:0-10551 GCA_010015985.2 Actinopyga echinites | reverse complement strand
TGAACCGAATTAAAGCCAAATCTAGTACACTAAACTGTTTATAAGAGAAACCCCTCGCTCACAGTAAAAGAACAGAGGTACACGACTCATGGGGTGTCCCCCTCGCCTTTGAGAAATTTTTGAATATTTTAGTTCCCTTCGATGGAATCTGGTGCAACATTTAGCATCTCTGGCTACGCCAACTTGCTACATTCTGCAACGTGGGTTACAAACATACGGCTTGCATGTAACAAAAATTTTCCAAATTTTTCATTTTTCGGAGCCGGGGGGGGGGGATTTCCCCCTGCCCCCTGTAGCTACGCCACTGCCAGCAGTATCAACTGATGGAAAAAGGGATTTTGCAGTCACCAACACCACAGTATATTAAAAACAGGGCTAACACACGGCTATTAATGGAACCGACATTTAATGAAAAGGAGCTTTTTGTCCAAACATTGTGGTACAAGAAGTGACAGCGCTACCGTGGCTAATTGAGAGGTCATTTGATTCCCATATTTTCTTTTTGGTCCTCCTTTTCCAAAGTTTTTCCAGGATGCATTAAAGTGCATTTTCTGGCATGTTTTAACACATGATGGCAGGCGCTTGTTCTATAATGAGCCTGCTTCCCTTAGGGCAGCTTGTGTCAGTCGAATCATTGTTCCAAAGTCCCAACGCTGACTCCACTTTGGAGACGAGGGGATGCATTTTATGAAAAGATCAGCCCCACCTCCTCCCCGATGTTGACCTATACTTTTTTCAATAACACCTTTTTATGCTTTGTTAGCTGTCGTTGTGACCCATGCGAAGATTATTCCACGCGCGCTATAAAATATTGGCGCGCTTTGCTTGCTATAAGTACAAGTTTCCGGAAAAAACACTATAACTAAACTCTGTACATGTAATATGAATACTGTGTCAGATATTCTGTGGCATGAAAGTCATTTCCTCTAATGACTAGACACCTATCAACTTAAAATTAAAATTGCGCTGATTACAAATATTTTGGCTACCAAACTGAAGTTGGTACTGGAAGTGAGAAATCTAAGGTAGTTCAAAATGGCCACTAATTTTCTCTCCAGCAACAAGATTGCAACACCCAATTACTACAATAGCCTACAATATTATATCATATATATTCCGTACGAAATAGTTACACAGAGTACAAAAGTAATCCTCTAGTGTCATCTGTTGTTCACATGTGAAAGGCGGAAATCGAAAAGAAGGGAAAGCAAAAATTAAAGGACGTTGCATTGTAAAAATAGGACGAAAGAAGAGAAACCAAAGGTTAATAAATATTGCCATGGTAACAGGCGGTCACGTAGCGTTACGATAGAGCAATCCAGCCTAGCCCCACCGACTGCATGGTCAAGTGGTTAGAGCATCCGACTTACAGCCGGAAGTTCTGGGTTCGACTCCTGGCCGGGTAACACAGAAGACTTTGAAAATGGAACCTACTGCCATTGTGCTTGGTGCTCCACATAATCAATGGAGTAGGGAAAACAAGGCAGTGAACCACAACTGCAAAAAAGGCCATTGCCGGCCAGACTGTAACCAATTGGTTCGAAACTGAGCCGTTAAATCTCATCTAACACCTAACTCCAGGCGTCTTCCATTAAGCTATTTAAAAAATGACTTGAAGTTGTGATTGTGTAAAATATTATTACAACTGTTTTCTATCCTAGGGTATCCATTTTCTTTGAACATTCCCTCCCTTCACGTTTATACACTCTTTCTTAAATTACATTCGTAGCGGCTTAACAACCCGGGCTGCTTCTTACAAGGAGCAACAGTTCAAGTTATTCTTGCCTTATTCCACCATATTTCTACAATTTCACTTCCGTGCTACCTTTACTGATGGCGCAACTGATAGTCAAAACATTAAAACTTTGTGAGTGTTTTGAAATATTTCCTATTAAATATACTGCTTTTGTTTGAAAGGCTTGGAACCGGTAAAACAAATGTCTACGACACACGAACGAATGGATACCACAGCTATTATCACAATCCCAGCCCTTACACAGATCTACGCCACGTAAGTAAAGATCAAAACACTTGTACCCATGAAAAGTCTGCATAGTGTAGAATATCTATATTTTGCTCGAAATGACTCTACCTATCATGTAATCGACAAGATTCATCATGTTTGCACATGGAACACCAATAATTGATTTTTCTTTTTTTTTAGATCCTATTACTCAATAGTATTTTCTCTAGAGAAAACATTGACTATAAATTGTCATCCATGCATCTTCTAATAATTCATTCAAAACTTTAACTTTATTATAGAATTGGGTTAAATTTCGAGCCTTCCCTTTTTTTCTTTTTCCTTTTTTCCTTACCTTTTCACTTTTCGCTTATGTGTTTTGCGTTTCTCTTTTCTTTTGTTTTTTTGAAGGTCGCTACCTACAATAAACACATTAATATCTTTTTCTTGCGTCATGTACATACCGCTACATTGTACCATTGCATTTTGTTTTCTTTTCTTTTCCTCTCAGTATGCATGTGTTTGAATTTTTGTAAGTGAAAACAAAATACACTGAATTGAACAACTAAAGACATATACATCAATTAAATTCTTATAACTAATTTCACGGTATTCTTTTACTTTGTGATGAGTATGGGGTGCCGTTTGTGACAAAATTTTATAACTTTCATATATTTATGTTATAGGATAAACTCAATATATTGGTTATGAAGTCAAAATAAATAGGTTATATTACAACTCAATATATATATATAGGTTATATTATAACTCAATATAAATAGGTTATGTTATGACTCAATATGAATAGGTTATATTATAACTCAATATAAATAGGTTATGTTATTACTCAATATAAAAAGGTTATGTTATAACTCAATATAAATTGGTTATGTTATGACTCAATATAAATAGGTTATATTATAACTCTGTATGAATAGGTTATGTTATGACTCAATATAAATAGGTTATATTATAACTCAATGTAAATAGGTTATGTTATGACACAATATAAATAGGTTATATTACAACTCCATATAAATTGGTTTTATTATAACTCAATATAAATAGGTTATGTTATGACTCAATATAAATAGGTTATAAAATTTTGTGACAAACGGCACCCCGTACGTAATATTTCAAGGCTGTAGTTTAATTGGAGAGAAACTCCTACTTAACACAAATAGGTGTTGTCTGTACTAAGCAGTCACACAGCTTTAAGTTCTATCTTTGTCATGGCTGGAGCTAGGTGTTAAACGTTCAGGTAAGGAAGATATCGATCTTTATCTCTGTCTGCAGATTCTGCAAATATTTGGTTTTAAATGTCGAAGGATTCAGTTTCTGTAGAGCTTAATCCAGACGAATATTACAGACATACAGAAAGAGATGTTCTTCCACTATGAAAGTGATGATTTTGCGGCTCCGCGTAAGAGAGCAGCTTCCATCATGGGAAACTTTGTACGCAATGTAGAAGGGAATTCGGTCTCCATTTTACACAAGTTTATCGACTACTGCCAGGGAACGGGAGGTGTGATTAGACCCAACAACACCTCCCAGTTGGGAATTTCATTAGTGTGGCATTGTGAACACTTCTTCTGATTTTGCCGATTACACCTTTGTATATACCACGTATTCCCCTTGTGGAATCGTGGTATGGAACGCTCTTCGTTCCTTAAATACTTCCTCGAAATGCAACACTTGATCCCTATCCAATTTCTTCAAAATTTGACCACTTTCTGGGAAAATCTGCAGAAGATATTTTGCACTAAACTACAGTCCTGTGTCCACATATCAGGGAGCTGTTGTTCGAATAACACCTCCTCGCGCAGATCATTAATTTGAAAAGACAAAACCCATTCAAGGCAGATTAGCATCTGCTTGCACGCACTCCTTTACCTGCAAATATACTGCACACTAGGCTACATGTACGTATTTTCTATGGTGGTAACGTTTAATCCACTACATTTCTTAAAACCCATCTGTTCATCATCGTGATGAACAACTAAATACGTCATTTGGTTTGATTTTGACTCTAATGAACACATTTCTTGAAAGTGAGAATAATGGAGACGAATATTAAAATTATTAGAATATAGACTTTATGTGAAAACTTTGTCTCTCAAAGTCCTTTCGTCAGCAATTCCGTTTTTTACGGTGACCGTGACAGAAATACTGACTCAATAACACGGGAATGTCAGCACCTTTCAGTTTCCTCCAATCATTGTGGTGACATTTACATCACTCTAATGGTATGTTTCCCAGTATTTCGTTTCTTTGCCCCTAATGTGACGTATTTCATGAATACAAATCTTCGTATTTACCTAACAGACCTCCTTTGGTAAACAAAAAGAGAAGGTAAATTTGTTAGTAGTTTGCTTGTTAGATACTAGACCGATGAAGAGCTATCGAAAAAACAAAAAACCTCCTGGTTACACAGAATAAATAAAACGGAGAAAAAATTAAACCATCTTATATTAAAAATTAAAACATCCCTGCAATCATATGATATTTCGTATCCCAGCTACACGTAATAATCTTTATCCCAATACATTCTGAGCATGGAAACGTAAAGAACATCATGATGTGATGAAATTGTCGTATTCCTCCATGCAACAGTGGAGACATGCCTCGCTTGATGGCGTAACTGATCGATCGTTTTCAAAGTCAAGATTGTTATCTGTGTATAAGCATCTCTGTGTAGATTTTATGACATTTTGATGCGTGAGTCTTTTTTCCCATCGGTTTTCATTCTTCGATCTCTTTTTTTAAGTATTATATTGCTATTATCACATTTGACAAGTGTAATGAAGATTTGTGACTCCCAAGTCAAACTACATAGACGACACAGAAAGTTGTGCACTATTATTGCTTTTGAAGGTATTCCGTGGAGATCGTCACAGTTTCACAGACTGTTAAAATCACAGAGATGCTAACATACCATTTGGTTATGTGTAAGCCACAAAAATCGTCATATGCTCTCAAGTTTAGGAAAGGCTGACATATTCGACAGACATGTAAAATTGCGCATAAATAATCTCTTTAAATTGAAGGAATTCACATAATTATCTGTCGATAAACATGGTATTCCGAGGAGTTATTTTGTCCCTTTTTACCATTTTGCTACCTCTAGGTGTCTAGTCTTGCTATTACCGCATACGATAAGTGTTTAAAAGGATCAGAACTCTTAAACGGAGAAGACAGTCACCCCAAATTGAATTATTATATACCCCACTATCCTAATTCTTGAATGGCTCCTTTTAAACATGTGACATCATTTTTCTTGCTGAATTGTTTAATTTGCAGCATAACACCTTGCTTGTGCGGTAATAATGTTCTGAAACACCAAGAGAAATATTTGCAACGTAAATGAGAGAAGAATTGCAAGATTTTGATGATTTTACAAAATAAAGTTGGGACGACTGCCTATTCCAATTAATTCAGTAATTTAGGGTAATGACACCGGCAGTTGTACACAATTGTTACTAACGAATACTCTTGACAACACCTTGACTGTTTGATGTGATTTTTAAAAATTCACGTTGGTGTTCATCAACGTTTGATTCCGATAATATCAGGAATCTCAATATGTCATCATCATCATAAGGCTGACACATTTGACAGTTGAGTAAAATTATGCATGGATAACTGCTTCATATATTGAGTAATATACATACTTTCATTCGATAAACAGATTGAAGAGCCTAGTGTGATCTGTTCGAGAAGCGGCTGTTCAACTCTCCTTTCGGAAGAATACGATAGGATACGGTAATGTGGTAATATTACACCGATATAGTGATATACCATATGGTAATAATCCGATGGCAAGTAATAACACTGTTTAGCTATATGTAGCTTCTGAGAGGTTTAGTGTTCGGTACAAATCATTGAAACATTCGCTCCCTGGAAGGAGAGACGGTGTTCTATAGTCGGGTTTTATAGATCGTTAGATTAGTTCTATAATGACAGGACGTTGCTCAAAGTATTGAGCTATACGAAATCATTTGCGACAAAATGATAATGATAAAACAGTTGACATGTCTGATATTAAATCCCAACGTGTGAATTATCTTTACGGACGAGTGGTTGGATTTAATGTAGTGAATGTAGTAACTGGCGTCTATCTGGCGTAGGAGAATAGACCTTCTATTGCCGTTTAATATTATCAAAGAGTCGAATGAGCTTACTACTGTATCAATCGATACTTAGAAGACATGCAATAAAGGTATTTCGCCGACTGTATATGTGGTGCATAAAGTAAGTGTTAATGGGAAGTTCAATGTTGTGATCAGCGCAAGGGATGCAATGGCGAATGTACCTTAGCTGAAAGGTACTGAATGAACTTGACATAAGGTGTGAGGTAGCAGGGGACAAGCTAATATCAACAGAGAGGTGTTGTTAGACACCTACAAAGAATTCCCAAGAAATATCCGCTGAAACGTAGCGCTAGCTCTGTTTGCCTCAAACTGGGTCGAGGGAACATTTGACCTAAAAATTTTTGTTGGCATAAACATGGAAAGACATTGGCGCTGTCGCGTCGGGGATGTATTCAATTCGATGTTACATTGTAACAACTAACAATGTTACAACGTGAATACAACAAAGGCCCGCTGCGATAGCTTTTGGACTTTGAACCTGTCAGTCACATACATTGTTAAGGTCATTGACACGGTTTCGTCAAAACAAATTGAGGTAACTCTTGGGTCAGCTGCTACTTATCGGGAATAGTAAAAAGTTGAATTAATCATCCTATCTGCCATTCGAAATGGTCAATACCCAGCTTCTTTACCATTACCAGGAAGAAATACTAGAGAAAAAAATAACCTCATACAACTGAGGGTCGAAGTCCGGCCTTGACAGAAGACCGTGCTACGTTAGTCTAGATTATTTGTGAAGGGGAGCCGTGATAATTGTTATACCAGGTCGTCAAACTCTCAAATTCAAATTATTAATAGTGTATTGAGTAAAATACCCTCTTTGAAAGCAAAAGTTATGGCAGGTTAATTAAACGACTGACCGACGTCGGGAATTTGCACTTTATCTCATTACTTTTGTCTCCGACGAAATTATCCTGACGGGAGGCCAGTACCTAGCGTTTAGGCGTCCCGGCGACACCTATCCGCCTGCAGACAGTGGGAGGATTCCACCTAATCAGCAGTTATAGTGAGTACAATTATCAGCGTGGCATGCACATGAACCGAAAACAAAAAGTAGGTGGTGAAACGCTATCAATACATTTAAAATGTTTTACCTATCAAATGTGATACATTCTGCTATATCACAAACATGTGAAGTAGTTCTAAATTTATGTTCTACTCGTTGTGTTTTTCTCGTTCTTCCTTATATTCCTATGAGGGAAGTACCAATTTAAACATGATGTTATTTTGGGGCCCCCCAAATGCTAAGTCCTACGCCTAGGGGTGGGGGTTAAGCCCCGGGCACCCAGGCTAAGGGACGCCAAGGCCTGGATACCCTTTCTACACGACAACTTTTTGCATATCTATCCTAGGTTAGGAAGATAAGTGAAAAACTTTGCCCACCTGTCACAGTCTCCGATCTCTTGAGAAAAGTCCGAAATGCCTAACCATAGCCCCTGATGTCTAGTATCAAAATAGCCAGCTTTCGCATCATGTCGACATGATGAGTTCATTAAAACATGAATCAAATTGATCTAAATTACCATTTGTGAGTTATTGGGTAGATGGCTTTCAAAAACAAAATTATTCTTCTCTCCTGTAGTGCCGCACCATGAACACTTTTGATCTGGGGCATCCCAACCCACTTCCGCCCCCCCCCGTAACCTAAGGCTGAAGCTCCGACGGAGGGCTCCTTAGCAGAAATCTTGTCCCCTATAGAAAGTTGTTTCCGATGGAGATTTGTCAGAAAGTAGGAAAATTTGTGTCTGCTTTTTGTAAATTGATCCTTAAGTATGTTTCAGAGCATACTTTGGGCAGTTTGTTGTTTATGTTACTTGTTACACGCCAACATAGGCTTTTATAGTGACAACGCGGATAAGTGGAAGGAGAGAGTGCTCAAGTCACAAAGAGGTTTGCAGTGCTTCCGAACACTGAAGCCACCCCAGGTAACGGGATCATTTCTTTATGTCATCGGAGGGGGTCTCTTCATGGGTCCTTGTGTGGACGTGTCATGTAGTTCTGCCAGAACTGTTGCCTCCCTGTATAAAATATGTTGTCTTTGCGTACTCTGGTAGTACGTTGACTATTGGAAACATATTACAGAAGTTTGCATTACCTCACTTGAATGTACATCATCTTGCACGTTAGAACCCTAATATACTTTCCTGCAAGGATTAAGGGGTCAAAGGGGTTTGTTCAAGAGAAAAGGGGTTCGCTAGAAAAGGGTGTTTGAAAGAGCCCAGCCCCTCCCCTTCTCCGGTAATCGTATGATCAGTATAGTGACAGTTTTTGAAAATTTCTTGTTGCCAACTCGGTGGCCTAAGGTGATCAGCTATACGTTTGAGCCAGTGTTTTTTCTAACTACAATAAAGCGACTTCTGAGGATTCTATACCTGGATCCCAATATCCTTCCGGAGACTCCAAAAGGAATCACCTGGGAACCAAGTTTCAAGGAACACGTGGCGTTCTCATGCAACATTCCGTGCTGTTCTCACATTCCTGTTCAAAAAATCACGGAAATTTCTGGCTATTTGTTTACACGATTCCCTTGACTGCTTGTCAAATAGTATACACTAACTTACAGGAACACCCTTAATAGTCAATTTGGAATTTCCTTTAGGTGGTACTATTGAAAGTTTGCACATTTCACTTATCTTACCAAGGGCATTTCACTTTTTTCTGCCTGATCAGGCTGCTTGATCTTACAGGATTCAAACTGTCTTAGCAATTACAATGTACTTCTGCATTCCGTTTACAAGTATCGACTTTAAAATAAAAAAGTATCACGACAAAATGACAGCAAACAGGTTTTAAAAAGTTGAGGTCTCTATCAAAATGAGAACACCCTCGGTGGCTTTTACTGTCATTTCAATGGACATTCGACCTGTCAGTCAGCTGTTGATCTTTCACAAGATGTAAGGTCAAAGATAACTTCTGATATTATCTTAAAACAAGAATCCCGTTTAATTGCTCATCCTGCTATCGTTTTTACTAGTTCTCCATCAACAAATTATCAAAAGAGATTAAGTAGGCAGAGGTTAGTATAGGCAGGGTTGTGCTTGAAGAAAGCAATTAAAAGAATAATATCGTCTTTATAAGTTCACTTGATGTAACTATTACTTTGTAGCATTTCCTACTTACTGTTTTCGTACACTGTACAGCCAAATAAAAAACAAACAGGTGTTAATTTAACCTATTATAAGCCAGACGGGTTAGTGCGTTCAACCAGTAATTTTATTGCTATGTAAATACGGGCACTTCATGTAACCTATACTAAACCTGGCAGGATAGGCAATGTTGTCAGGAATGTGAAACTCAATTTCGGTGATCATGTGCATGCGTTTGGAGGATATTGGGTCCCGAATGAGTCCAAACAAGTGACTATTTGAATCTGATGCATCGGCGAAATAGCGAGATGAATGTCAAATTACGATATAATAATTTTCAAAGTACTATTTTCGTTGAAACATTTTCCAAACACGGATAATAATGTCAAAGAAAAGCAACTAACAGCTCAGAAGTTTGTGCATTGTTCATATTGACGACAAAAGAGAGTAAAGCCCTTCTACTCACATTGGGTAGGAGGATCGTAATAGGGCCCTAGAAAAACAATTACACAGCCAACCAGCCGCAATCTTGCTGGCCATCAGATTTAAGAGACTTTCATCAGCCGGGAGCTTCGTAGTATACATAAGGCAGCCACGAGAGCCATGGCATGATTTAATGTACTATTCAGTAAAAATACTAACTGCTGTGGGGAGTTTAATATCCAGTTAAAGTGATGATAGAAAGAGAACTCTCTTGGGCGAAATAAAAACTAGAGAATTAGCTATTGTCTCTATGTAGAAAGGTATTCAGAATTTCAGGATCAAAGGAAGTAAGGTACGCGAAATATTGCCGTTGTTTAGTCTTGTATTAGACAACTGTGAAACTAGCTTGCTGGTTTTCATGCTGGCTTTTCTACATCCTGAATAAGTTATGTTTTTCTTCTTTGTTGTTTATAGATTTACATTGTATGGGTGATTCTCAATAGCGGCAGTTGTGGCCAGACATCCAAACTGATTTTTAAGTGAAAGGAGCTGTAATCTGTAAGCTTAGGCTTAAAAAGTAAAAGAGAAAGCAATAATTATTTGAAAAAGTTTCAATTTCAGCCATCAGAAGCGAGGGACTCAGGTTCGTTTATAACACACAGTAACAGTAACTGTAAGGAATCGGAATTTGGGTTAAAGGAACAAATTAGTAATGGCTGATCTGGACTTAGCGCCTGGCGTCATGTGAATAACCCTCTATTTAATGCGTTCGGGGGGGGGGGGCACAGTGCTGTCACTGTAATTTGTGCCAAGAGTTTGATTATATGAGCCTGAAATTGATTCCTCTACTGGTGAAGATAACTACAGATTGATCAAAAAATAGGGGACAATTACAAATGAAGATAACGTAACAACGCTGCTTTAATGG
>JAAAJZ020953068.1:0-10556 GCA_010015985.2 Actinopyga echinites | reverse complement strand
CGTTCCCAGGTACACACATGTGCACTCACAACCTTTGGCCCCCCCCCCACACACTTTTGAAATCCTGACGGCACCACATATACAAGTCGGCTCGTTGGAATATAGTTCCATCTTCTCAAATGTCGCACCTCCTTAGGCTCCGACCAGCCTATTCCCCTGAAAAATTAGTACAAAATATACAATGACGGATATGCTGTGTTAATATCCCATTTGTTTGTAATCTTCTGCAACATTTTGCCAAAGTAATTCGGGAATTCGAATTACCAGTGGAAAATTCGGGGAAGTTTTGGTTAAAGTTGTTGGTACTCTGATTTATATAAGCCCTAGTCCACATCGTCTTTGTGTAGACAGGAAAGTTGCCCGCCCGGCGGACGTGTATTACTCCTGCACCTACTTGGGTGCACTCCTAATAGGGTATGTACTGTAGAAAAACGGTACATGACCAACACCTGCTACGAAGGTAAACAGGAAAGCAGCTCATATGATTCACTGGCTTAATGAACTGGCATTTGTCACTTACAATGGAACAATCATACTTCCCCTTTGATAATAACATGCACTTTCTTTCTGAAAATTGTGAGGACATTGATTAAGGTAGTTTATTGAAGGCGTAAGTTAAGAAAATGTTCACCAGGACAGTGACGTAAGTGATGGTTATAAAAGCCTTTTGAGGTTCATAACTTTGTTTCCTCCTATCGGGCACTGACTGTAACGATTCCTTACAACATTGATCACTCACTTTCTAATACCTTCGCTCATCCTTTCCATCTTTCCCTTAATCTGCCTGCCAGGCTTCATCACGCGTCCCTGATCCTTCCTACAAAGGTCCCTTACATCTTCAGGCAGGCTCCCTCCAGTCAAAGAGGTTTAAATCGGTCAACAAGTCAGTAAGACTAAAATAAGTCAACCACTCAACTGCCGTTGAGAAAGTCGGTTGATCGATTCAGACACGGTTTAAACAAACTTGCATTTACACTAGGCCTACATCAGTGCTTGTCCTATCCATTCTTCAGTTCTTCCCTTCATTATCAAGCCCTGTTTCCTTCTCTCCCTCCCTTTCCTGTTTTCGTCAATTATTCCTATATTCTTCTCATTTCTTTCATTTTGCCTTCGTCTCCTTTCCTCTGCCTTCTTTCTTCCATTCTTTCTCTGTTCCTTTCTTTCCTATTTTTCTTCACATCTTTTCCCTCTTTCTTTCACTTTGTGGCGGTCCCATTTTACTTTACCACGCTGGGTACACTTCTGCCCTAGTCACCTGTCTATTACAAATAATGAAAAGCAGTTCATGACTGTGTTTCCTTCCAGAATGCAGATAATTTAATAAATTTTCAAATCGCCCACAAATTCATGGTCACTGGAGAAGACACTATAAACATAGTTTGATCTATAACAAAGGAGAGGGGTAGGCTTCACGAACCCTCCTTGATATTTGTAAATAAAAAAAAAACAGACTACTAAATCGCAGAAACTTCAAAATTCGGTTTTGATTCTAGCATTAAAACTGAATCGTAGGTTCAAATGTATAAGGATTTCCATAACACACGATGATCTCAACTGGCAGAAGCACATCCAGGACATTTGTAACAAAGGTGACAGAATTTTAGGCATACTCTATAGGAACTTGTCCTTTCGCTCCAGTGACGAGAAATTGGCTGCCTACAAAGGTCTTCTCCGGGCGGTTTTGGAATATGCTAGTACTGTTTGGGTTCCTCATCAAATTTGTTTACAGGAAAAGCTTTAGTGTATCCAGAGTAGATCAGCTAGATTCATTACTTCTAACCTTTCAAGGAAGCCAAGGACCATGACATCCCTCTTACAGGAGCTTGATCTTGCTGCCTTTGTTGAATGTAGAGGGCAGAGCAGACTGAGTCTATTTGATAAAAGTGTCTTATATCAAGGTCATGTAACAATAGATTGTCTTCAACATCTCATTCGTAAGACAAGACATATGCATAACCTTCACTTGTGTGAACGGTTTGCTTGGACTAATTGCTACAAATTTATTTTCCTACCAAGGACTGTCACAGACTGGAACAGCCTCCCTGCTAGCGTAAAGATAATTCTTTGTAACCATAGGGATCTTGTCAGTCACTTTGTTATTAATATTAGGGTCTAAGTGTATGACTTTTTGACACATATGTGGTGAGCGTCCCTGTGGATGTTCCACCGTAACCCAAAAGAAGAAGAAGAAGAAGTAGAAAAAGAAGAGTTGTTAATACTTAGCAGAGAGCATTGTAAAATCTTTAAAGATATACAGGAAGGGAAGCTTTTCAACAATGTTTCTATTCAAGTAAATACAATCATGATGTGAGAGGCTGATAAACATCGCACAAATGATTCCTTAAAAAGCCAAAAGAGTAACCAAGTTCCTGTTATTGCAGGCGAAATGCGCTATCACCTCGAAAAGATAGATGTCTTAAAACCCTTTAATATACAAATGGTTCGTCTTCTGCTGACATAATGTATTCCTGAAAGGAATTTATATCCTTTGCAAATTTCAATATTGGCAAACTAGTGCCTAAACTTAATGTGTCTTCTCTTCTTAGAATGAGGAAGTCTCTGCCGTGTAATGAATTTGAAGCGAAATATGAAATGCAAACACCATTCTGTAGTTTGTTGCCAGTGAGGGAGGATACTTTTATTGATTTCGCAACCTCTGTCATCTTTCTATGATTAAATTTGGCGAAAGAAATTTCTTTCGGCCATGCCAGTTTGAATTTGAAGACCGTTAGCCACGGGCATTGAGTTTGAAACCAAAACACAACTTCGTGATTTTAGTCACGTTGATAGCACGTTTGTAATGAATGTGATTTGAATGTTAATAGAAAGTCTATCTGTCTCATTGTTTTCTTAATTCTGTATTCAGTCACAACATATCTAGGGAGATGACATCATTAACTATTTATAGACTAATTTGCCGTAGGACGTCGCTTTAAAATAACATGAAGATTGGTAATATGTAATCATTTCTGTGGAAATGCCTTACTTGTGATAGACAAGAAGGCGACAATCATACAGCTAGCTGAATAATAGGTCTATTAGCACTTTTCCGGTCTTAAACGTTGGTCCGAAACGATTGACGGGACTTTTCTTCCAATTCGGCTTGCCTTTTTATGACTTCTTTGATGAGGCAAAATTTCAACTTAAAATTACCTCACACTAAGTCACCAGGAGTTCGGTTTACATACGCTGCTGTTTCAATTAGAGAAAAATAACGTGATATGAAAGGAAAGCACCAAGATTTGAGAAAAATGACACCCAACTTCTAATTGGAATTCCGAGGGTAATTCGATTTGTTCTTGAAAAAGACTTCTCACAATTTTATAGACTTTCTTTTTTAGAGATCTTGTGTTTGTGGATGTAAAGTTCTTACGTCAGATGTCTCTATGGAAATGTCAAATGAAACCCAGAGCTTAACATTAACTCTAAAAGAAACATTGTTTTATAGCAGTTGAACGAGAAATCGCTGAAGGCACAATAAACTCTATTATATAATTTCACAAAAGCACTTTTCCTTAATACAAGAAAATTAATATCTCAGACAGCGCAGTTGAGATACCTACACGGTACACGTTTCTGAAATGGTCTTGGCAGGCTTCCTAATCATATTAAGTCTATTTCCATAATGCTTTTTTAAAGAACAGTGAATAGAGTATGTACCGTATACAAATTTGAATGCGTCAAAGACACAAATATGGATAGAATATCATCACAAATAAAAATGAGCGTTCGATTTAAACGGCACAGTTTGACGGGTCACTTTTAAATTTGAAGATTAAGTGCGAATGAAAGTTGTTTTAAATATGGGTTCACACACACACATACACACACACACACACACACACGTTCTTATTATTTTCGTGTACATACTCTTTTTATAAAGCAAAAGTTCAGGTTCACACAAATCCTCAAATTTTTGACATGAAGGAAGTCTCAAACTGCAAAAACTCTTTGGTCAAATTGACCAACTATTGGGTCAAATATGCACCGAACCAAAATTGGTCAAATAATTTGACTAAACCATTGTCAACTTTGACCAATAAGCTGTCAAATGTGACCATAGTTTAGTCAAACTATTTGACCGATTTTGGTTCGGTGCATAGTTGACCCAGTCATCGGTCAATTTGACCAAACTGTTTTTAGAGTTCATTCTAAAGAATGAAGGGATATCTCATTCAGTGGGTCGTAAGGAATAGTAGTTTGCGAGGAATGAACTTTAAGGCTCACAAATTGCAATAAGTTTTAAAATCAGGAAACACAACCTTAGCTGTGTGGATTCTTAGAAATGAATAACAAAATGGCTAGCCTAAAACCAGGTGGCAGTTGTGCTAAACGATTCATTGTATGGCTGAATTATTTTGCACTACTGCAGTACTGGTCAGAACTTGTCCAAAATAAAAAAAGTGAAAATCTTACGTTCTTTCACAAAATTTACGTATTGAAAGTTGAAGATTTCAAAACTGTCTTATTTATTTCACTGAAGAACGTGTTGGTTTAAAACTGGTTACAACACTCCAAACCTTGGTCCGACTGCATTGCATACCTTAACTATGGTCCCAAATCCGCCAACCGGTTCTTCTGGCGATTAATTCACTTAATTTCTATATAAATGGGGAAATATATAATCTCATATTAGTTTCTTACAGCACATAGCTGTTACTCGAAAATTAATTACAAAAACCACTCGCAAACAAATTGTCCTCAAGAAAATAAAAAAGAACAAAAAAAAAAAAGAAACAAAAACAAAAACTGTTTTTTATTACGAGGTCGTACAAACCAGAAATCAAATAAATATCAAATTGACATGCTTATTTATTTGATGAAATACAAAAGCCAATTAACATCACCTTACCTTTGTCATTTGAAGTTCCATCCACTTTAGAAATTACGAAGCCTAAAAGTAAGAAAATTAAAAAAGATTCCACGTTTCCGTTTTCCATCATCTTTAGTGCTGGTATATCCAAGTGTCCAGGTCGAACTGTTAAGAAACAGAGGTTGGTTTGGGCACCATATCGTCCAGACGGCGTTCCTTAAAGCAGTAGTAAGTACCGGACCTGTGACAGATTCACGAGCGAGGTAGAGCCGTCAATTTTGCCAACAGTCGTTAATGTCACGCATTCTCTTCTGTTTATGGAGCAACTCTTTCATCAGGTAACAACTCACTGAAGCCAAACGAATGAGAGGACATGAGATCACTCTCTGTTCGGTGATCCAGGGTAGGTTTTCGAGGGAGTCGGAATTTTTTTAAGGTCGAAGGAAACATTACTTATTCGTACCGCCTAAAAATGTTGGCAGCGTGCATGTTGAGAATGTTTCCTAGCTCATATCCTTTGATCGTCTCTCCAATATTTTCAATCATTTTCAGCTTCTCGATTCATCAGAACGACACATACTCTTTCCTCCAGCATATCACAGAACTGCTATTATAAGTAACTCATTGAGGGGTATCGTTGGACGTGTTCTCTTAAGACACCTATTCGATTTTAATTAAATTTTTCGTCTCGTCGCCACTTAGAACATATCCTCCGAGGGGATTCCCTTTAGTTGATTGCACCCACGTATTCAGTTAAAGACTTTTCGCTTAACATTGCCAGCTGGACAAGGCATAGTTGTGCTAAATCGTGACTGCATTTAACAGGAAATGGACTCCCGATGCCTGAGCGAGACAGGCAGTCATATCTCAACTACCTCAATAGAATCAGATCCGACACTGCACCAATTGCATCTGTGTTCCGTTAGATTATGCGCGGTATTGATTGCAGAGTGTAATAGCAGCGGTTTTCCCAAACAAGAGTTCTCTATGTTCAATGGTATACTTTTTTAAGCGGAACGCATCACATTGGGAATATCTTAAAATGTTCTAACTTCGGAGTGGTCATCCACTTCAATCACTATTATCCGTAACTACTTATAATAGCAGGTAGTTTTGGGTACAAAATATTCATCTCAAAAAAAAAAAAAGATGGTCTCCTTTATTCATGAACGCAGTCCCCATATGTGTTTTGAGAGATTTTGTTTATTAAAACGGTTACCTGTCTTTTCTCCTTGTGATCTTCATAACTTTCCGTTAACACCGTATGTGGAAATTATTTTCTTTATTTTGGTAGAATTCGTTGCTAAGAAACAGTATTTTAAAACGGTTGGGTAAGAATTGCTTTATCAATTATTAATATCCTTGATGAAAGCTAGATGGAATTGTGCGTGAAAAGCAGTGCTACACTTCCTAATTTCAACAAAAAAAAATTCTATTTCATTATCAAACAGAACATCGAGACTTATGCAAGTTTAATATTATGCACGGAAACTCGTTTTTAATTTACTGGCCTTTGCAGCATGCCCTATATCTAAGATATTGACAAAATTAAATTGAAAATAGGGGCGTTATCTGAGACTTTTACGAATTTAGAAAAGCACACTTGACATCAAGGAATCAAAAATCAAATTTTTCAGTTGCATCTTTGTACTGTAGTCACACGAAGTGGAATTTACCAGTTGTAAGACGCGTTCTTATTACACGCCCGACCTCCTACTTCCAATAGGTCATTTAATTGATAAACAAAAAAGTGGCACGAGTCCTGCTTTAAGAATCTTTAGATTAAGAAAGAATTGTAAGAGCTAGGAGGAAGTGGGGAGGCGACAATGTGTCGCTGTAATGTTGAGTGTTTTTGTTTCTGATAGATACGACTGACCCTTTCTTGGCATTAGCTCATCTTCGTGAAAAGCTGGTCATCAGGATTTGTGTTTTTAGTCCCTTTGCGTTGTAGAAAGTCCCTCGCGATAATGCTTCCTGACTACTTGGTGTGTTGCGATACATTAATTACAGTCACTTGTGATAAAGTTTCCAAGGTTACCAGCTTAGGACACTGTTTTTAAAAACTTCAAGATTCATTTTAGTCTTATATTAGGTTGCAGAGTCACCACCACAGAGTTCAATCATTTACTGCATAGCTATATTCAAATAACGTCAGGGCGACCGCTGCTAAGAAAAGAGTTTTAAAAGACAAGCGAAGAGTATGGCAACCCGTTTGATTTGTTGTTTGGGGAGAAATAGAGAAAGGGAGAAATAGAGAAAGAGAGAAAGAGGTTATCTGCAAGCACAGTAAGCGATAAACTAAAAAACAACAAACAAGCATGAAAACAAACATACAAATAAGCAGAAAAACAAGTAACAAACAAATAAGCAAGCGAGGAAGCAGGCAAGTAAGCAAACAAGCAAACAAGCAAGCAAGCAAACAAGTAAACAACCAAACAAGCAAGTAAGCAAGGCACCAAGCAAGTAAGCAAACAAGCAAGCAAACAAGCAAGCAAGTAAGCAAGTAAAAAGGAAATAAATCACTCAACCAATTGTAGCTTTAGAGTGGAAGGAACCGGCGTTTCTCCTTGTCTATACAGTGCATTTACGTTGTAATGTTTTTGTCAATGTGGATGAGGGTACGAAATGCTGTACCCCCGGTCACAACTTTCAACTTACCTATCCTTCAAAATTACTTCTGGGACAAGTGACCTATTTTGCCAGCCCAAAAAAGCGGTACGTAGTCTTAAGACAAGCAACGATAAAAATAAATGAATAAATAAATAAAACAAAATAGACAAGAAGAAAACGTAGGCATACATAAATACGGCGCCACCACGTAGAGAGGCCATGGTAATGTAATACGACTACAATCATGTGACTAGATAACTTCAGTCCTTCATTAAAACATATACAGAACAAATGTTTGATGTTGGTAGGAACTTGCGCGTAGATTCAGATTTTAGCAGATGCTACGAGCAGTTTCAAACCCTCTCTCCCAGAATACCTCTTGAATTACGATCGAAGAGCTAGACCTATCGATTAATGGAAAATGGGACGGCAACTGAGTCTTTTTATGGCTGAGAAAGATAGTGTTTGACGTTTCAAAAGGAACATCGAGTGTGAGAAACGACTTATTCACAGATTAAAAGTAACGAGTGATTTACAAGGTTGACAAGGCATCTGCTACATCTAGAATCAAGCAAGGGCACGTCACAGATGGATTAGTTTGGCAAGGATGATAAAAAAGTCTTGCTTAAGACGTTCGTTTGGGCGTTTTTTGCACGTGGCCTTCATGCGACCTATATCCTGTTTTCCTGCGTTCCTGCTTTCGAAGTCACTGGCCAAACATACTAACTTCAACATTTTGCTTTATATCAATTCTATTTTCGGCGGATTTCATTCTTCACTTTCTCAGTGATGTTGCAAAGACCTACTTTAAGTGTGGACTTTTTTAGTGTGGTCATTTTTTCATAGACAAATCACCACTTTTCTGGTTTCGAAATTATTGGCAGTAGTAAGCTAGCTTTCGATATTTCGCATGTGAAATTCAATGTGCGGTAGATTTTATTCCACACTTTCTCAGTAATGGTGTGAAGGCTTACTTAAAGGCAAAATGCAGTCTCCCCACACTGAATTGGTACACCTTGGTATCCTAGTTCATAAATGACTCTTTTAATTTAAGTCATGTGACAACACTTTTGTTGCCGAATTGCTAAGTATTGCAGCTCTCCTTGGGTAATGCAGTATTTTAAACTCCTTGGTTATGCAGTATTAATGTTCTGAAAAATCATGCAAAATACTTGTAAGGAAAATAAGAGAAAAATTGAAAGATTTAGACGATTTATCAAAAAGAAGTTGGGGTGACTGCTTATTCCCTTTTTGGACATTTTATCACGAAGCGTTCAGGTAACAAATCCCCCTTTTACTGGTTCCGAAACGATCGGCTATAATTTGCTAGCTTTCGATATTTTACATTAAATAAATTCGATGTTGGTTACATTTCCTTCCCCCAGTTCTCTTCGATCTTGTGCCGTTCAATGTTCAGATGTAGGGGGACCTTAAAAGTGCTAAGTTTACCCTTTGTACGTTTTAATGGCCTCCTTAAAGCTACAACAAATCGTCGATAAAATGAATAAAACCAGCGTGTGAAACTATTCGTGGAGAAGAGTTCACTTTGGATGTTCATATCTTCCATGACTCCTTCATCAAACTTTTCAGGAACAAAATTGCCCTCCATTTCACACTCTAACAACGGCGCGTCCAGGGAAGCACATTTTATTGGAGTTAAGTATTTTGGGGTGAGTCACATAGGCTACTGCTTTCTTCTGCAGCTGTAATTCGTAGGTCGGTGAGTCCACAGCTTTCCAGGTATACTAAAACACAGTGTTTACACAAAATGTGGCCATTTTGCAAAGGTTCATCTATCCCGTTCAGAAATATTTTTTAAAATACTTTTGGTTCTAAGAATTATTTTGGTTAATTTTTTTTTTTATGGAGGATGGGAAGTTCACAAGGCAAAGGAAATCTCCTCCACGTAAAGGACGGGCACCACTGCCAGGGAGAAGCTTTAGTCAGTTAGTAACAATTACGTGTTTAAGTTTGCGACTTCTGGCAAAAATATGTAGGCCCAACATCTACAAACGTCAAGAAACTGAATTTTTCATTCTGTCACACTCTGAAAGTACAGAGACTTTTGTGTTAAGACAATCATTTCCATAAAGAAATTACGGTGACTGATTACATGTCATTTGAAAAAAGTCACCAGCATGGATATGACAGTAAAACATTCTTTTTATCATTTCATATTAACCTGTATACGGAATGCACAAATACCTAGTTACCAACATAAATTTACTTTTGACGGGTTAAGGTGCAAATATGACCTCATGGGAACTCGTTTTGCGATAGATCGCTGTTTTCATTACCAGTCCTATCCAACGGGATCCGAATAAAAGTTTTCTTATTCACAGAGCACTGTTTTGGTGTGTAACCAAAGCTACATTTCATTTTCCGATCATCTACATCACCAGTAATGTTAACCACATTCAAAATTTGCCTACGCGGTCTAAGAGGATGGGAGATGAATAACAGACTGAATGGTAAAAACAGCTGGACATGAACGAAAATAACTTTAGATCCATATTGCAAAGAAAAGCATGAACTGGTTAAAGAACAGACATATTTACTACAGTACTGCGTGGGTACTACTTCATGAATTCTCACAGAATGTTGTTTCAAAAAGCAACATAACAATCCTTAAGGACACATTTGCAGGTGTATTCTATAGCCCGTTGGTAGCTAGCAAGTATTATTTGAAGTAATGAAATCGATAATAATAACTGTTTCCCAAGATCGGTACAACAGGCAGCTGAAAAGCGGATCATCATTGGTAGTACGGTTCCAGGTTGGAAGAACGTCTTTATTTATTAAAAAGCTCAACATAAAAGAAAATTGATCATTATCACGAAGAAAAGTCTTTAGGTCACCAGGCTAGTGAAAAACTTCAGAAAAGAATACGTCTTGTATAAATGTCTACGGCCAACTCGCAGCTAAGGCCTAAAGATCAAGCCATGTGACAACACAATTGAAAGATAACGAACAGAGTCCGTGTATGAAAGGCAAACGTCTACCTGCAATCCTAAACACAAACCTCGAGCGTATATTTCTTCATCCTCTAACAAACGATATTATTATTATTATTATTATTATTATTATTATTATTATTATTATTATTATTATTATTATTATTATTATTATTATT
>JAAAJZ020951961.1:0-10560 GCA_010015985.2 Actinopyga echinites | reverse complement strand
GCTAGACAGAAAGAAAATGAGATCAGGGAGAGAGCTCTGCAGAGAAACAGAGAGATACAGAAAAACAAAATTCATGAGGAGAGAAAGGTTTGGCTTTTTATTCTTCAGAAATTTATAATTCAGTGATAGTTGATAATAGTTCTTAGAGGTTTGGTGGTTGGCTAAATCAAGGCAGGTGATTTAGTGTTTTAATTTTAGCTTAAATGTTTGTGTTTCATTTAAAATAAATTTTGTTTTAAATATTAATATTATCTTTTCTCTCTCTCAATATTGTGGGGAAAAGAAAGCAATACCCTGTAGCCACAAAGAATCACTCATCTTAGTCACTATTATGGGGGTATTATTGGCAGCCCTAAACTCAGGGTGGGGGATTGAATGAAGATTTGCACACCTCCCAATTGTTTTTAAATCTCTGTTTTATGTTGGATCCATGCAAATGCCCTCACTGCAGAAACTCTGCCACTTCAAAATTGGCCAAGAGGTTGCAGACCTAAATAAACTTCTTGCAGTCATGGAAATTGTGGAAGAGTTACAAAATTATGTAAGTGTATTTTCCAGGCTTGCAAATGTCATGAAGTGTTTTAGGGTTTCATGCCATAAATGAAAAAAATCATGGAATTGTGCAGACATTATTAGAGAAGTATCCTTAGTAGGATGGAGATCCCTATTTTTGTGCAGTTAGGCTAGCCAAAAATAGATGTAGGCTTAACGATATGTGTACGTACTGCACAAAAGTAGGGGACACTGTGTAACCCTTAACAATTTGTAATTTTTCCAAATAAAGTCCACTCCCACGAATGTTTCACTGATGGAATAGAGGTAGTCTCACTGTTTGATACATTTTGCAAAATCATAAACTGACGATCCTTTTCCATTCTCTTATGTAGCAATTACAAATGGAGATTGCCCATGCTGACTTGGCTCAGTCGCATGCGGAGTACAAGAAACATGGAGAATATCGTAAAAGGCTAGATGATCTGGAAGTTCAGCTGAGAAATATAGAGGTAATAAATGCGTTAAGTTGCGTAAATGCGTAATAAATAGTAAATGCTAGATCAGGGTTCCAGCAGCCTGGAAAAGTCATGAAATTTTATTTTCACTTTCCAGGCCCCAAAAAAGTCATGGAATTTCATTTAAGTGATTGGAAGGCATGGAATTTTGAAAAGGCTGTGTAACCTCTCTTAAGTGATCATTGTACAAAGGGATTTTTCTCTCAAAATTTTACACCCAAGAACAAGTTCATAGTCATGGATTCTTTGTGAATTGATCATGGTAAGGTCATTGAAAAGTCATGCAATTTAATGTTTCATGAAGTTCAGGAATCCTTCTACATGTTCAAACTTTGTTTAATGAGATCTTGTGTAGTTTTTGAAAACCGGGGATGAAATCTGATTTCAAATTAGTTGCTTTTGGCTGTGATTGTTGTGAATGTAACATTTTTTGTTATGATGATGCATTAATATGTGTTGGAAAGCTACAAAAATTGGTTTCTATGATAATGGATATTTTAAGTACATCTTGGCAATTTCAAATTAATTAATGTTTTATGTATCTTCTTTACTGTAAATGAAACCTAAGATTGAGTGTACCTTTTTGTGAATGAAGCTGAGAACTGGTGATGTCATTATTATGAGAGGTTGCAGTGTTCCTACAACACAAGCAAAATATTTGAAAAGATAACAGAAACAAAAGCTTTGAAAGCATGAATTGAAACTTTTGTCTGGTAAAGTAGAAGAGTAGAGGGAGGGAGTCTGTAGCCACAAGTTGTTTCATTTTGTTGAAAACTCACTGATACTGTATGACTTAAGAGATGTTGATGTACTATGTGTGTCTGCAAACATTGAAAGACTTCTTTACTTTTTGTATAGCTTGATGAACTGGATAATAACAACCAAGCATTAGAAAGACAAATACAGACTGTCATGCAAGGAATTTCCCAGGCCAAGGTATGTCGTAGATGTGGAGGCAAAGTGTAGGTTATGAATCCCAATTATAAAACTTATGGGAAAATATTTTCTGTACAGCTGAAACAGATATATTACCTTGTTTTGTAGTTTTCATTGAGACTATGCCATTTTCAGGGAATGTTGCTTGCTTCAATTCATGCACATATCAGTGATGATGGACCTGCTTCAAAAGTTGTTTTGAGTAAAACTGACTTTTAGATTCATGTTAAAACAGGAGAAAAATAACCTATTCAGCAAGTGGATCTAATCTTCAGATTCCTTAGCGCTGTGCTTTTAGATTTTACATTGTGCAGTTGTCAGTTTTGAAGTAAGTCTTGGACTGAGGAAACTTTGAGAAATGAAGGATTGTGAAAAGCAAAGGTCAAGAACCCATTTAACAACTTAAATGATCTAAACACTTTGATGTTACTTCAATGCTCAAGGGTTTTTCTAGTGGATCAGGGCTGTTTTGATATATTTGCTAGGAATGTTTCAAAGTTTAGACTGTTTGTCTTCCTGGGTTATTCTTTGATCATGACCATGAGAGTTTTTATTTCTGTGCAATAATGTGTTTGTAAAGTGTATTTCCTTCTCCCCATTGAGTTATATGTTACCTGAAATTGTAATGGTTTGTAACTAAATCTTGGAAACATTTTGAGAGACAACCTGTATGGAGCTGTTTTCTTTTTTATTTGGATAATCCATTTTCTTTCTTCAGAGAGAGAAAACTTCCAAAGTTGAAGAAGAGTACAGAGATCTAAGGAAGATGACCTTTCAGTCTCAGAATCATAATTATAATCACCAGCAAGAAACTACAGATGGGAACAGTATTGACAGTAAGTTCTTCTATTCTTTGTACTTTGTGCTGATTGTGCACATTCACACAATAGCTTTTCACTTTCAAAATTGTTTTGTTTTGGTGTCTGGAATTCTGTTTTCCAAAACTCTGGTTACCCTTGACTTGAGGTCAATCAATGTCATTTTCCCTCTCAAATTACCAGAGGATAGGCCCTTGGAAACTTACCATAGATATCTACCCTTTGATTTTGTCACTGTGCACACTCCAACATTATGCAATGACCACTCATCCAGTGCTAAAGATAATCACTTAAAGCCAAAATAATTATGGCCTTATTTTGTAGTTTATGAGAAATGGTCTGCTTGGGGACCTTACAGAGTCCATAGAGCCTTGCACCAATAATTTGGAACAATCCTGGAATTTGTGTCTGGTATGTCTTTGCAGTAATTTTGTTTACACTCCTTCACCTCTTAACACTTTTATATTTCAGTATCAGGTCCTCTCCAGGACTTTGCCTCTCATGATGGACGATTAAATGGCTTGCAGACACCTCCGAGTGATGCCTTTGTTGAAAGTAAGACACATAAAATTATGTATATATAAGGAACTGTTGTGAGTTTCCTGCACTTCCACAGAGATTTCCCTTTGTTCTGATGTGATCAATTCATTTCTTTACTCAATCTGTTCTTTTTAAAGCAGCATTTTGAGTTGATATGCCTTGATTTTACCAGCATATTTTAGACCACTGTCTTATAACAATCCTTCTTATAAGCCTGACCAGCCATTTTGCCCAGTCAATAGTTACAGAAAACGTAAATTAGTCGATTTTTTCGGATATCCAGGCTTGTAATCATTGGCTCGTTGGTTTGTATCCTACAATACACGCGCCTATAATCTGAATATTCAGTGCAAGGATAACGGTCGTGTGCAACCAGAGTCAACTGTAAACATTCGCGACCCCTGCGGTAGTTTACCTTACCGTACCAACACCACATAGCACACACGGAGAACAGTAACTTACTATAGTTAGGTACACAGTCATATGTTCAGCACTACAGTTTTCAAACGAAACTTTCGTTGATCGAGAAGAAAAGTAAGAGACTGATAACTGTACGAAGGAACGGTGGAAAGACATGGTCTTGGTATGTTTTATTGTAAAGAAAGAGCTCTGCACGCAATGGTTGTAATGTCTGTGACAACTTGCTCGGTAATGAAAGTGTAAGTTATTGCTTTTAGGCTATAGGCTACCAGACCAGGCGAGATTCTCGGCCTAGGCATGGCCTCGTTAGGCTTGCCTACGCCCATACTTACACCTATTTCCGTTCGTTAATGTAGGGCTAGATTTGTGGTTGTCAACGACAACTCAATGTTTCAGTTCAAAGTTGTTGTGTAACTAGTCATTGCACTTGACAGAAGCCTACTGTATATAGCCTACGGTAGAGTACATGTGCTGTGTACCGCACAGACATCAGCTGTTTACGGCGGTACATGTCAGTCAGGCTGCGAGCGTCACTGATTGGTTGTTTTTGAATAGGGGTGGAATGTGATTAATACTAATGTTAAAAAGTGTCTGGTCACGAATTTTTAAGTATCGCGTTTAATCATTAATTTCTCGCTAATTACAGTTCGTTTGTGTACCAGAAGTGGGGGTTGCCTTAGTTTGACTATATTTTATCAAGATATGAGGAAAACTGGACAAGATTGGTAAATTTTCACAGAATTTACGTATCAACTCAAAACGCCGCTTTAAGAATGTATGGTTTACAGATTTAACGCTTTATAAATATACCAATTTGAATTTGGTTTGGTTCTCTACATTAAGCAAAAAGGCATATCCCAAGAGGTTCCTCCATCATCCAAGGTAATAAAAAAGCATCGTAAAAAAGAATGTGACAAAATTAGTATGGAATAATTTATGTTGAGATTTTAATAATGAAGCACAATACTACGGGAGCATAGCATTCAAATGTCAACGTTCCATGTGTATTGCAAGAGGAGAAAGGCCTGCCTGAGACATCCTTTCACCTCGAGATCCAACTGTGCAATGAAGCGATCAGACTGTTACTCTTCATGTAATACCGTAGTGGAGTGTGATGTAAGGTAGGATCTAAAATTAAACGAGACCCAAGGGATTGAGGTTTGATGGAGATTCTACCTGTACATCACACCAACGGAGGGATTACATGCCCTATCTCTGTTAAATACAGAGATAAAACTCCAGGTGACATTTGCCTTTACCTCCTATTTATGGATCTTCAGACAATAGTCGTTGCTCTTCAAATTTTCTGCCCCTGCAGTCTAGTAAACCTAAAGCAAGCATGCATGTAGTAATGTCATTTCCTCAGACTGATTGTTATCTTTTTCTGTATTCATCAGTCCATCAGTCTGACTGATGTCACCTGATGTGCAAATTGTTCAAATCCATTTACTGATGGTTTGCTACCAAAGTTTGGGTTTTGATAATATCAGTCCTTGAAATTCAACTGATTTACCACAATCCCATACATTTTTTCTTTGCTACATATCACAAACCAGTAATCTCCTTTTTATAGATCCAACTATTTGTAATCTGCAAATCAAAATTTTATCAGCCGCACACCTGACTAGTAAAGAAAATGTTTTGACTATGCAGCAGCTATTTTTGTATGTTAATTTCAAATGTTGCAATTTGACTCAGCAAAAGGTACAATGTGGCACGTTCTACACTATTTGGCTTTTTTCTTTGCTCACTGCGTGATTGTATAAAGTTATCTCTAAATTCACTGCCAGCTATTTTGCAGTAAGATGAGTGACTTTTCTAGTTATCTAGCAGATAGTACTGTGTCTCCCACGGCTTACACTAATATGACTGTCTTTATAAGCACGCAATGGAGTGAAAAATATCTTGGAAGTAACCTCTTTCCCGTAGCAGATTCCATACTTAGCACATGTTTGCACAAAACAGAGCATGTCTTGTACAATGATCAATATATGATGAATTTTATGGTAACTGAGGTTTGCTATTAGTACTTGATAAAATAGCCTCTTGTGGTTAACTCTAAAAATTTAATACAACATGATACTTGGATCTTTTTAAATATAAGCTGTACAAATCTTTACTGCCTGTAATTATTTGAAAGCTCAATCAGATATTCTAAATAACAGTCACTATAAAATGGTGTTTTGTTTTACAGACAATATTAGAATTTAGAAAAAAAAAAAAAAAGAAACAAAAACAAAAAGCAAAACAGAAGCAGTGAAAGAAATCACGATAAAAATGCAAACAAACCTAAAGCAATTGAAAGCAAAAAAAAAAAAAAAAAACGAAAGAAAAACAAAACTACAAAGCAGAATTGAAAATAGGTATTTCTTATTTGATAACCTCCAAAAATTATATGAAAACAATAAGCATGCAACCAAATATACAGACAGTTTTGGAAACCTGTAATTGGGAACTTCACTTCTGATGTTTTCACTTTCAATCCACTGACTGGCTAAGTGTGGTGGGTGTGGGATACTTTCAATACTTACGTTTTCTTCCTGTTGTGCACTTTGTTCTTTGTTTCCTAAAATTTTTCATGTGTGATGAAACAGCTGCAAAAGAACATAGAAATGGACAAGATGACAAAGGAATTGTCCCTGTATTTTGATTTGTTACATCTAAATTCTAAATTATTTTAAGATTCTGAACGAAGCATCATTTTTATTTGTCCCCAAATATATACTTTAGGAGCAAAGTTGCGTAACTTGCAAAATTCTTTCCCATTTAACATTTCCACTTGTGTCATTAGACATGTCAGTTGTATACAGTACTTGGCTGGTTATGTGTATCACGAAGACTAGAACACTATGTATTAAGGATATGTCTATTATAAGACATACCTCTAACCCCATTTCTTTGTTCCTTGACTTTAAATTCTTTCAAGGGATCTTTTGCAGGCACATAGCGGGGAGGGGGGGTGGATTTTGCAATGAAAAGGTTTTCATGCAATCAAGGAAAAGAATAAAAAATTTTTAGGAAGAAAAACAAGGAAAATGTAATCCTAAGAATAAAAAGTACTTTAACCCCAGGAGTAAACTGATATTTTATTACAGTAGGTTGGGGAAAAGAATAGGATTATTTGCTGTTTAGCATAGATTTTTTTCGAATCAGAACAAGAGAGAAGGAAAGCATTTTATTTATGGTATAGTTTCTTACTTACAAACTTCCATAAAAAGTAATATGAATGTGAAAGAATTTTTGTCTTTCTGTTGTCTATGCATCATAGTATTTGGAAGGGAAAACAGTGACAGAATGTAAAACCTGCTGCACACTACAGAACTTTGTGCATTACAACTCAACTTGACTGTCACATCATTCAAGTCTTGCAGAGTGCTTGCCTTAATGACTGGGATGGACATTTTTAGGACAGTTTGAAGTTGTGTTGGTCAAAGTTGTGAAAGCTTATACTTGTTCACAGTTTTTTCCAACAGTCTGAACCTATTCATGAGAAATATTAAGCAATTTTACCAATCAGGTATCACTGATTAAGCATGTGATTACTTCACCCTACTTTGAACCAACAAAAGACTTTTCTAATTTGGCATCATCAACACTGAATACGGCAGATTTCTGAACAGATACCCTGGAGCATAAACTAGTGCAACTGTGGAAGCCTGGCAGAACAGGCCATGAATAACTGATTGCACTGAAAACCCTGACAAAATTCTTTATCTAGACTTTCCAAGGGATCTTATGAGTTTGGGAGGAGAAACCTTATTAGGAAGCATTAATAGTGAGTAACACTTTCTATTGTGTCAATGGGAGTGGAAATGGGAAGGGGATCGCCCCTAAATGTGTGTGTTCTGGGGGAGAGGGGAATGTTACACCCCTTTTTCACTAACATCATACCTCTTAAATGTGAAATCCCACATTTTAAGTCTACTTTTTCCCATCAATCATACTGCAATTAAAAAAGGAATGTTATTTTAAAGAAAATCCTGAAATAAGGGAGAAAGATCACTTTGCTGTTCATAAGGATTCAACAATGACAGCAAGGCGTTCTCTATTGGTAATACGGGGCCTGAAACTGATATACTCTCTTTAATCAATAGAAAGACAAGTTTCTGGTTGATTGAAAAATTCTGAGTGCATTCTCAGTAAGTTGATGAGGGTGTTTGCAACTGTCAGTGTGGCCTGGGGCTGGGGGTGGGATCCATGTCCCTGGCCCTAGTTTGGTTGGGTCCAAAAATCCATACAAAGGCTAATAATCACTTGCATCCCTTTTTCATTTGCCAACCCTTCCCCAACATGAAAAGTGGTCATGTATTAACAACCTGTACGCTAGGCCTCAGGTTGGCCATTGATGGCACTGCACACAGTTCCCTGACAAGGTGTCCACATGATTAACTTAAATTGTATGTCCACACACAAAGTATTTTCAACAGCTATATGGCCATCTTCAAAAATCAAGCCATGTTGAAGAGAGAGATCCCCAGGTCATTTGCTGGTCCTTTCATATATGATAGTGATCATATAGTGTGTGTGTGGCTCTGCTATTGACTTCAAAACCATGACAAGCATTCGGAACTAGGTCTAGACAGTCTAGCTGAGTTGTAAATCAAACCCCAATCTCCCTTCCCTTCAACCCATTTCTTCATTTCCAAAAGAAAAACATAAATTGTCAGCAGCTGGTTCTTTATTTAAGAAAAGGACACTTTTGTAGCAATGCTGGAACTTTCATCATTAAATAACCTTTCAAACCCCTCAAATTGCACCTTCCAGGAGACATCACGCAGCCCTTTTCCCATTTAACCCACTTGAACCTTAAAGCCCAGGACAGCATCAACTTGGAATCATGGTTTAGCAGTCATAAACCTCACACCCTTATTTTAGTTTCTGGCTGAACTCCTGTCATGTAATTCTTATACCTTTATTATCACAGCCTGCTTTTCTGTGTTGCTTCAACTTCAGTTACTTCTTCTCTTTCTCTGATACCTGGAGCAAAATGTGAGCAAGTAAAAGGCAAGACTTCTGTTACTGAAAATATCATCAAGCAAAAAACTGTAACGTTGCTAATTATGAGGTTTCTCCTCTGAGGTTTTAAAAGGATGTAATAATTTGTTTAGAAGAAGTAATCAGAGTGAGAGTGGGAATTTCCATCCAAAGAGCACATTGAATGGAATCACTATGAAAACCTAGGCTTTCAGATGTTACAATCCCAGTCTACCCAAGTCTACTGAAGGGTATAAAGCAGTGACCTGAAAGGGGGTTTGCTAATACTTTAAAGCCTACAACTGTGTCCTGTCCTAGTGGATTTAACCAAAAATAGGTTCAGGAAGGACTTTGGGGGGGTTGCAGAACAGACTAAAATTTAAAAACATGAAAAGTGAAAAATGTGAATAATAATGAGTGACTGACCTCTGAGACCAATAAAGGGTTCCCAATCTGATGTCGGTATTGGAGGCTAAGTCAACAACAGAAGAGGGTTAGCACCCCATGTATGGTACACATAATATGTGCATACTGCTGTTCAATACAGACTCAAACTGATCACTACCATCATGAGGGTGTTCTCTTTACATAACAACTACATTCAAACTGCAGCTGCATTCACACAACAGAAGATGCATACATGATCCCCCAAGATGCCTGCCTCATAATGACTGTCCAATGTATTCAAGTGCCTCGACCCTGACAACCACATTCCACTTCTTACTTAATCCACAGACAATGAGCTCATACAGTCTTTATGATTACAATTAAAGACTTGGTGAATATTGACTAGCAACCTGACAGAGGAAACTGATCACATACCTCAAAGCAAAGATACATATTGAAACTGCCACAACCAGGATGATGATAATTATAAAAATAACAACAATAGATGGTCCAGAGGAATCTGGGACTGATGAGAGAAAGAAATGGTGAAGTAAATTAAGTCACTGAAAAAATTTTGACATGTATGAAATTTGTAACTGTTGTTTTCTACACCTTCCACATTTCTCCAGCAACTCAATCAACATAATATTTGCTGTTAAAAATTTAGATAGGAATTTTCTCTAACTGGGTTTTTTCTCTCTAGTGTAAAGTGCAATAATCGAACTGAGAGAAAATATCACAGTGCTTATAAGATTTGGAATACACGGCATACTATCAACGCTTATTACATTAAATTGCAATAATCACAGAAAAAAGTAGCAACTGAATTGGTATTACTTTCCTTGTGCGAGTTGTAACCACCACATACCAACAGGAAGGAGTCCAGTTCTTGTTAATTAAAAAAAAATTAGTGTAACATGAAGGATTCCATGCACAACTTATGCTCATCTCATTTGGATGAACACACAATCAACTAATGTTCACTCCTTAGTTGTCAAGCACCTTTCATTGCTTTAAACTTTCAGACAGCTAAATGCTACAAAAATTAATTTAATGATAAGAAGCAGAATTCAAATTGCCGAATCAAAACAGAGAGTTGTCTCTCATACAGTACCTTCTTGAGGATCACTGCCTGTTATAACAATTTCTTCACTTCCTGAACTCAAGTCACTTTCACTTTCAACAGTCAAAGATACAAAGAAACTGAACCTCCCTTCACCCAGGACATTGATGTCAATGATAATCCAGCTCATGTCTGCTTCAGCTCTTGTTAGAAAAAGAACTTCACTGTTACTCCTCTCATTTTTGTAGTATATAGAATAAAAGGTGATTCCTGCACTGCACATGATATTATCTGGACTCTAAAAAAGACAGGAAATAAAAAATAATGAAAAGGTACAGTCACATGACCATCTAGTAAAAGGTTCCCACACACCACTCCCCCCCCGGACAACTCCCCCCCGGACAATTCCCCC
>JAAAJZ020950853.1:0-10563 GCA_010015985.2 Actinopyga echinites | reverse complement strand
TTTACGTTTTTCCTAAACTGGGATGGACACAACGGCCCTTTTGAATCACGACGCTATCTCCATCCCACCGCCGTTCTCGACTTCTGTAGCTGCAGGTGCCCGCACCTGTCTATCATCTTTGGCTGTAACTCCCGAGTGAGGGCGCTCGTCTAAATAAGTCGGCTCAACCGTGACAAGCCCCCTTCTCTGACCGAGTGCCCCATAGCTTTCTTAAAGGACGATGATCTTATTGTAGCCAATCTGTAACACTGAGGGCTAACTATTATTCGGCTGAAGAAAAAAAGGGCCTTTTTCTAATTTCCAATCAATTTGAGATGTCTTGAAAGTCCAATTTTTTCGTCGTGCTATGCGCGCCCCAACACAGATTAGGGCTCTATAAAAATCACATGAAAGGGACTCTTTAGAAAATCAATGTAAGTTTTTGCTTAGAACGAATATCCTCAGGGGTCCACCCTTATTCAGCTATAGTGAATAGGGCCATCTCCTTTCTATTTTGTATTCAATTTTACTGCCGAGGCGTCGTAAAGTTCATTTTTTCGGCGCGCTCCGCGCACTCCATCACAGATTACGGCTTCGTAAAATTCCGCACCTGAAAATAACCCTATAGGAAATCAGAGTATGTTTATGCTTCAGTACGAATGTCCTTAGGGGCCACCCTTATTCAGCTAAAGTACAAGTGGCCCATCTATTCTCTAATATTGATTCAATTTCATCACTGAGATGTTTTAAACGTTTTTGCATGCATCACAGACAAGGGCTACATTCACATCACATGAAAAGGACTCTCTAGGGATCCCCCGGGAAACAGACCTACTTAGAGACGTCTGTGATGTCATGATTTTGCACTGACGACATATGTTTTACTTTCTCTTTTGCAAATTTTTAGCTTTTTTTGATGAAAGTATTGGCCTAGAAAAACTTAAAATATTTACGAAATTCTAGCACTACAGGCAACGTTGTGAAGGGCTGGATGCAAATTTTAAGCCAAACATCCTAATTGCTCAAAGGATTTTCAGGGTTCTATGTTTGTAATATGAGTATCTAAATTTTGAACTGTTGAACAGCATTATTCCATTACGCAACAAAAATATCCCTTCTAAGTCTTTAGGTTAAGGCTTTTTATAGCGTCATCGAAAGTATTTTATTCATGATTTCTTGCTACACGGGATTAAAAAACGTTTCAACGATTTCAAGGCTGTAAACGTGTGCAGTAGGAGATCCGCAAGATTCCATTGTTGTCTCCACGAGTTTTTAACAATCGTGACCCGTGCAGAAAATCGTTTGCAGCGGCAATTTCAGTGTGCAGTGCTCAGTGAGCGAAATCATATGCTCTCACTTCCTTCGGTAATTTTTACCCAATCAACAAGTGTTTCGAGCCACATCATGTGTATGGACTTAAGAGTTCAGACGTTTAAGTCTAGAGAAAACATACTGCCACGGGAAATTTCCCTAGCATAGCTCGCTGACACACAATTTTCCTAATCGTCGTGAAGTCGAACATGAATAAATAAGTATTGCCACTAGCTTTCAATCGTCTTAAGACGTTGACATATTAACAGCATTGGCTATATGGACTAAAATTTATGGTTCCTTGTCCTAAACAAAATTCCCCACCTCTTCGTGTTTTATTTAGAGTGGATCAAATCTGTTTTCTCCCCAAACAGCCAAATAATGGATCACAAAGGGGACTTGCGATTTTGTGATCTAACACCTGTGCACAACCGTATTTGCACGACTTGTCCTGGCACAGCTAGCACTGGTTACTGTAGAGATTAGTGTGTCGGCTGTTGGTCTGCGTAGTGCTGCTATTGTTTTGCCAGCGATAAGTGAACAAAAGAGATCCCTCTGGCTCCTCAGTGCCAATATGGCTGCGCGCTATTCTACGCGTGTTTGATGTAAAACGTTTAAAGACTTGAACATATTAGCCAACTAAACAACGAAATTCGACCAAATTCAGGTGAAGAATTACAAGCGCTTTATCCATGGTTTTTTTTTTTTTATAGCTGGAACTCCCTTGTAGGCCTATTGGTTTGTTTTGACCTAAAACTGGCTTTCCATATATCTGTTTTATTTATCCGTCACCCATCATCCGTCATCCACAAAATTCACCTCCATACTAGAATAACTATGCCCTTTTCATATGTCCGTCGTCCGTCATCGGTAGTCCGTCTTCCGTCTTACGTTTCCGATGCTACCCGATCCGTATTTTGTGGATTGACGTAAGTTAAATTCTACCGTATGACAGTTTTCTTGGGATTTCCCAAAGTAAACGTGCTTGTGATCACAAAATGAAATAACAGACACACTTCTTGAGAAGTTGATTACTTTAGTACAGGAAAACCCTTGTCTGTATGACATCAAAAGCAAAGAACACCAGGATGCCATCAAGGTTGCTACTGCCTGGGCCAGTGCAGCTAATGTGAGGGATGACAGGGCAGTGTCATGTGTTTACAAGTGTTTATGGAGCGTACCACTAATTCAAGAGAAATCCTCCGCCCAAAATGTTGACTGACGAATCTATTCCCTAAGAAACTTTTCTGAACCCCTTACAGACCATGATGCTAAACCGATGTGATCAGTTTGTGATGCTGATGTTGTAGCAGATAAATTGAAGTACTCATCCTGTGAAAATGAAGGAAACTGAAGGTATTTTAGGCACTTTTTGGCATATATCCTTCCGCTGTGCAAACTTCCCCTCTGACGCTTTACTCAGAGGGGGAACCACGGCACTATTATTTAAGCTCTTCTAGCTCAAAATTTCAATGGTCATGGTATACAAATTTGAACACAGTGTAAAAGGCCTGCTCGTGAGCTTTCACATGAGGGGTAGCTTGTGTCATTTGAAAACTTCTACAAGGGTCCAGAGGCTGGAGAATGGACCCAAATTAGTGTGTAAGTCAATGGGGAAATAATTAGTGGTGTGCTACCTGAAGTTCATCTCTACATCTCAGAGGTCAGTTTGGAGAATACAAACCCAGGGCTACAGTTAAAGCTGGTTACAGGTTACATGTATTTAACAGAACAGCATAGTAACAAACTGTCTAATTAAGAAAGCTGCAACCTTTCTGAAGGTCAAATACAAATAAAGTGTGCCTGTTTCAAAGGCTAATGTCATCTAGGGAAAACAAGTATTTACCAAGTTCACCTTATTCATGACTTGTATAAAATTAATTTCTTTCTTAAATAAGGTTGGTCATAAAAGCCTTTGTATAAGGTCCCTTGGTCCAGCATATAATGCCCCAAATTGAATTTAAGTCTTTTTGAGCTTTTCTTTCAGTTTGTTGGTTTCCTTTCTCAGCAATTGCTTTAGGACAATGACTTGTTTTCAACTGAAGAGATTGTTTCTATTCAGAACATGACTACTTGTCTTATTTTGTAGTAGTGTCACTCATGTTACAGTTTCTACAATCATAAGAAACGAGAAATAAACAGGAAAAGATTTGAACAAAGCAACCACAGTAGTCATATCTTATATATTTCTGTACAAAACATCACTTCTTTATATCACATACAGTCAAAAAATTATTCAAATCACAAGTAGTCAAACATTGCATGTACATGATTGCTGCATTCATTGGAATGTAGACTCAATAAATATCAAGGTGCTCTTATATTCAAGGTGACAGCTTGACTGTACTAAGATGAAGCCCCACAGAAGTATAAAAACACCATATACAAAACAGAACCTGTTAAAAACAATTTGATTTCTTCTCTTTTTTGTGATGAATAAATACCCCCAAAATGTAAACTTTTTCATTTCTGCAAAAGAGTATTAAAAGAATTACAAGTGTAACCTTAAATATGAATAAACCAGACATAAGTAAGCAATAAAATTTTGGTCTGGTAAATAAATAGTCTTTTGCACAATCCAATTTAACTTAACAAACCATCATGCATGTATCTGGTACATATATTTCTTAATATTAAGACAAACTACCAAAATTAGAAGAAAATGTCTATGAAGTGATTGTAATAAAAGCCACGTCTGTGGGTACATCATTGTAGTATACTGGACACATAATCATTTTTTGTCACCCACTTCAATAGACGACAATTTTCTTAATTTATACAACAGTATGTTAGCTGGCCATGCAAGATAAAGTAGAATAAATTCTGACACACCCTCCTCAACTCATTTTCTCCATCAACACATTTTAGACTGACATTACTTTGGGACACACCCCTCAAGCAGTGAATATAAATGTGTACCTTTGGAGTAGGGACTATCTCTATAACTCCTTTGGAAGATTATACCAATATATTTAGAAAAATAAAAGATCCTTCGTTTCATTTAAGCTGAATTTTATCCATTGCCTTCTGGGTTCCTGTGGCTTGGAAAGGTCATGAAATTTTGATAAAGTGATGAAAGTCCTGGAAAGCTATGGAAGTTTGGAAAGGCTCTGTAATATCCCTTAAATGAATGTAAAAGGGAAATTTACTGAAAAATCTTACTCCCAAGAACAAGTATGAAGTATACAGATGGTAAGTGAGTTGGGCATGAAAAGGTGATGGAATTTAATTTTCCATAAAGTGCAAGAATGCAGTGTCTGGTAACATCTGCTCTTCTATATGCTACAGTAACTTTCTGTTCATATACTTTAGCCTACGCTGACTTTCATACAATATCACTTTGTCGTAAATGTGGTACTTAATTGAAGTGAAGTACATTATGTAAAAAGCACTTGTAATTTTAAGGTTACCCTGAATCAACAGCCAACTAAGCTGGAACCTGAGTATTTAAGTTGGAACAGAGGGTAACTTTTCATTATCCTCCCACAAAAGGTACCACCGTGTTGTAGAGCTGGATGGTGTTTGAATAAAAGTATACACCCAATGACACTGCACCAGACTGCTACCGTGGCTCCTACAAAACAGTTTCCCTTCATTTTACTTGAATGCTATTTTCAGGATATGATAGCTATTGTGTGGACTGTGCCGGATATTTTTCTTCAACATTTTAAGTTTTCTCAAAGATACCATTATCATGTTATACACCCATCTCATAACTACAGTATCATCAATCAATCACTTCTAAGATAAGGTTTGTTTTTCACTATACTATCAAAAATTGATAATGCAGTAGTAAGGATACACAGATATACAACAGTTCCTGGAATTTCTCAATTTGTTAGATGGCTCTTTGCCACTCAGAATATTTCAGCTACAAACAAATTCTAAATTAAAATAATGTTAATATTTACTGCTAGCTGTTTTCAGGGAAGGCAGAAGCATGTAATAGAATCAAGGTACCTAACTGATGGGAATTCATTACTATCAAATTGTCTTACTGGAAAGACTTAACAGGCAGTACATTACAATCAAGGTATAACACTGGAAGCTCCGTACCGGCAGGACCCTCAAATCGAGGTAGCACACTGGAAGAACTGTACTGGTAGTACATTCTAATCAAGGTATTACACTGGACGGATGATGAAGTTAATTTACTCCCATCGAGGTATCACACCGAGGTGTCTTCCTCTATCACAATTCCTGGAACTGATTGACTGTCAAAACAAAGAAACAATAGCAGGCATTAGAGTGTCAAAGAAACATCACCATTGTGATATTCATTCTTAAGTTTAATTTGTAGTACATAAGTCAATTTTATTAACTAAGATTGAGCATAACCTTTTCTGAAATGGACCCATACTTCATAACTGCCCTACCTGACAATGAAAAGTATTTGAAAAACATGATTCTTCTTTCAGTCTAGCAGAGCAGAAGATGTTTTTATTTTTTCCACCGACAGTGATTATTCTGTCTACAACTCTTTCACAAAACTGATAAAAAAAACATCATTTATTTCTACATTATTTATTTCTACAGAGGTGAATCACAGGACATGACACCAAAAGACTGATTGAGGTGAACTTGCAGTTTAAAAATCTACTTCGTTGTAAAACTGTTACTAATGATGTCAGCAACTTACTTTGTGGTTATGTTGCTGCTAATAGTATCATCCTCATTATCATCCTTCACATCCATTGGTTTTTCTTCATCAAATTTCACATCTGTCGTAATACTAAGGTTGTTTGTCTCCACAAATTTAGCCATCCATGATGGCATTTCACCACTCTTGTTTTTCTCTTTATTTCTCTTCTTTTTAATTTCAGGAGGGAGGCTGGGTTGTGCAACTGTCAGTGTGTCTGTAAAACATAAACCAGTACTATTATGACATGAATATAAATGCAGGTTTCTGTTATTGTTGTTGTTTTGAATTGATTTAGCAGCTATGAACCCCTTGACTTTTTTCATACGTCTGTGAATGATAAACATTTCTGTCTATAAACGTATTACCCTTCAACACCCCCCCCCCTCCACATGCACATACTTCTGTGTGGGACCAATATCTTTGACCATAGTCATCCTGAAACTTGCCGGAATACAAAATCACTGAATGGTAGTCCACATTTGTGAAAATATATCAACAGAAGGATTTACTCTAAAATTTAATTCTGATATATTTGCGAGTAAGTGAACCAAATCAAATTGGTAAAAGTTCCATACAATGCTCATGTGTAGTTCTCAAAATGTTAGAACCAGAAGCCACCCAGCTGCTACCCAGAGCGAGATCACAGAAACAGGAGTGATGTCATATCCTCACAATATGTTTTCCTTCAAACATTACACCCAATTCAATCTTTCAACAACTGAAACTATCTTAGTGTACAATAAATGAGGGATATGGGACTGGCAACTTTGGCATGTCTAATTGACCTTTGCACAGAATTCAAGGTCAAAACAACAGAAACAAGAACTACACATTGACATTGAATGCAATTGCAGTAGCTGGTTACACTTACTTGGTTTTTAAGATATAAAAAATTATTTTTAGACAAGACCTCTCTTTTAGTAAATGACAGCCACTAAATTTAAGTAAACCAATCCTTGAACCCAAGATGTTCATGTTTCAGAATACCGACTTTCTAAATATAACATATGAACCTATTGCACTTCTTGTTTCATTCCCTTATATGCATGACCATAATGCTCCAATCGTACACTGTCTATTTCTAGTTAATTCCCAACTTACATTTCAGGTTCTCATTTATCAAAAATCACTTGAAAAAATTTTGAAAGTTTTTTGTATCACAAAGGTAATACTACTTTAATTGTCACCATAAGATCTGATTTTTGTTCATTTTAGTCTAGTGTGTAGACAGGGCTGTAGCCTGGGCAAAATTACTTGGGGGGCAGTCCAAACACTATGTCGAGCGCGACCATCACTTAGCACGAAGTGTATGCACTATTTGGAAATCGCCCCCAAGCCCCCTGCAGGTTACTGCCCTGGTAGAATGACATTTTAGCACAAAAAGCAAACCCATCTTCCACTTGATTAATGTACCAGTGAATGACATGACTGTGTAAAGTCAATTGAACTTGGGTTGACTGTATTCAACATTTAATGGCAAAGACAACAAACAAGCACTCAACAAACTGTGACAAAACTTTTAGAAAAGATTGGATCTAGGTCACAATTAAACATCACCAAGATAACTGAAACCAATACAGCATACAATAATTAGGATAACAGAGAAATCTGTTAATAATTTATGTACAATACAATGCAATGGTGCTTGTTTTAAGAGTAAAGATAAATTTTAGAGAAAAACAACTATGAATCCATGATCAAGTTGAGAGTTACAATTACAACAAGGAAAAACTCAATTTTAATTCACAAAACACCACGACCCATAGTAGACATTTGACAAAGGGGGTCTCACAAAATGTAAGCAATGCCAGTGCAGTATATGTGAGTGGTTATTACTTAAATGCAAAGAAAATGTAAGAAAATTAGTTGATGCAATTTATTTTCATTGTTGGCTTGTGTAAGTTTGTTAGTTTCAACATGAACCAATCAGACACCAATCTTACCCTCTTTATCAGCTTCATAATCTACATCTGAATATAAGTGAAGATAAGTGAAGAACTGAGACTTACAACAGACAGATTGACAGACCAAACCATGTGACATACAAAATTGGGAATGGATAGTACCACAAGTAACAAAAGCAGTGACCTGGGGGCTAAGCTTTCTAGTATCATGTCAGGGCTGCTTAATAAACCAGTTCTTTTTTATATCGACATACAACATTAAATCTCAACCTTCAAATGGCTTGAATAACTTTCCCTCTTTTTGTATCTATGTCCAGTAAATGCTTACACAGTTTTGCTGCAAGACTTTGGCTTCAAAACCTTCAATAAGGATTTTGCTACCTAGGGCATTGCCATGGAATGACTGTAATACATACAGGATCTTTACATAGTACTTTCATTAAACTGCCTATTCATTCTGTAGTAAAGGACACACCATTATTACAAATGGCTGCTGTACTCACAAGCAGTGGTAGTCTTGAAATAAAACTCATAGAAGTTTAAAAAAAAAATACCATTCATGTTTTATGATCCAATTACCAAAATTGTTCCACGGAATTATGCAATTTTAGGTACGTGAAACTTAAGGTAAAGAATCTACTATTGTTATTCACACATTTGTAGTCAATTAATTACAACGAATTCTATGTCAGTCATTACGCAATATAATACTTTAGAAATGAGTATCATATCACAATCTTTGCATGGGTGACTATAGCTCAGTCTGGTGCAAAGAATTACCTTTCCTAAAGGACTGCTTCTTCTAAACATTCTAACAACTCAGAGATGTACATACCAGGAGGTGGTTTCTTCTTCACTTCCTCTTCCTCCTCCTCCTCCTCCTCTTCTTCAAGGAGAGGCAGAGTGGGTGCTCTTTCGAAGCTGATCTACAGGGGCAAGATTATCACACATGTACAAGAATGTTACCATTAAAAAATACTGAACCAATACACATGTATAGACAATTGAGGATAATATCACAAAAATACCACTAGAGAAACGGACTCTGGGATTTGTGAAAGGGGTGAGTGAGGAGGACCTTAATGGTTCCCTTGATTAGTTCTATAAAAATGAGTGTGCTGCTAAAAAAGACAGATAAAATTAACACATTCCTTTCTCACTAACACTCAGTAACCATCTCAACATTGGTTTCGCCCACACCAGCAACACAGGAAGGGAACTTCACCCACTTTAAACAGTGAAAACATCAAGAAAAACACTATACATGTAAAGCAAGATATCTGACAGGTACACATTTATTGAAGATACCACAAAAGCTGGAACAACATACAAAGACTTTTCATATTCTCAGCAAGGTGTGAAATCAAAGATGGTGATTGCCAAAAGTCAGCAAGTCTATAAATGTATGAAAAAGAGCATGACTAAAAAATTGATGCCAATCTTTGCAGACTCTGAAAATCTTTAAAATCATGCTAGTTTCCCCCTACATACAGTACCTTAGGTGGCTGTGGTTTTGGTTTAGGAGGAGACTGGGTGAGAGGAGGGACAGGAAGCACCACATCTGTCTCAGGTTCTTCTTCAATACTCTCAGAGCTGGCAAAAGATAGCAGTCAACCAATCAATTTGCAATCTGGTGCCTTACTGCATGCACCCAGTGAAGCAAAGACTTACACAACACCTTCACATTATAGAGAGGAATTCTGGTATGCAGGGAGTAAACATAAAACTGCAAAGAGGGCACTATAAAGTACAGCATTTAACATTGTAGTAGAATGTTTAACAATAAAATTGCCAAATCAGAGGGAACAGAAGTATGCACAGAAGAGGGTACCAGAAGTCATGCCCCTAACTTAACCACAAGCCTGGATATGTATAGCACATACAGTAGTAAGTGATACAAAGAATGTAAGATTAGATTCATGGTAGTTAAAGCACACTTACATGGATGAAGCCCTTTTCATTGAGCCAGTCTGTAAAATGAAACAAAGAAAGGTGTTGATGAATATGTTAGTAAATGTTACAAATGCCTGCAATACATTAAAAGAATATGAAATCAAAAAATGCCCCACAGAAAGCTTGTACAACCCTACAGATACGTAACAACTACATCAACAGTTGTCTCTTACCGAGTTGAGTTTACTTGTACTGCTGATGGAATGCTGGGCCTTGAGAATTTTGTTCAGTTCTCGCAGCTGTAGAAGGAACAGAGATTGCAATTAGCAAACAGCTTCACTACCTTGTATCAGCTATTCTACACTTTAGAAAAATCTTTGCTTCCACCTGGTTTCATGAGGCAAAGTCAGATTTAGCAGATTTTCTCAACAGAGAGACTCTATAATACCTTCTTACTCCCTGCAGGGAATATTTCACCACAGCTGGATATTCTTTGCCATTAAAAAGCCTCTATTAGTTGAGTTAAAAGGAAACAAATTATGCCACCCAGTAAAATGCTGGTTGATGGACAAAAGCAACCTCTAATGTCTTTTTTAGCATTTGCATGAAGTCACATTTAATATTTCAGTACTGGTGTAAATAAATATATAAATTTTCAATACAAAGTCTTAGTATCAGGGGTACTGACATTCCAGTATTGTTTACTCCTCTTCTTACAGACTTACAGCTAACACCTTCAACAACTAAAACAACAAGTGTCAAGTTTAAATTCCTGTCTTTTAAGAATTGTTGAAACTTTCTCATACTACACCCTCCTATACATTTCTAAATTAT
>JAAAJZ020949749.1:0-10566 GCA_010015985.2 Actinopyga echinites | reverse complement strand
ATCTTATCGATCTATGCAATGCATGAGAGAAACAAAGAGATGATACTAACAGTAATTTTGAATTTTTAGCTTATTTTTGTCAAATTTTTAGAAATATCACTCTTTTCGAGATTTGCGTTTGTTTTGCCTGCTTTGTGTTTAGTATTTCACAGCGGGAACAATCAGTTGATGTGTGGATGTGCCCTGCATTTAGAGGAAGAACCCTATTGGTTTTGGAGGATATCAAAGGTCACCTGAGGTTACCAGAGGGCAAAAACTGAAAGCTGTTTACACAATATTTCAAGTATTAAGGAAAAGTGGATCTTCTTCATACATGATGTATGAATGCACCTTTTTAAGTAGAAGATACCTTTTGATTTTGCTAGAGGTCAGAGGTTATCTGAGGTCACCAGAGGTCATGCAAACATTAAAAACATTTTTTACACAATATTTCAAGGTAGGAAGCATAGATCTTTTGAAATGTCTAGAAACTAATAATCATATTAGGTCAACACATATACCTTTTTGACATTCCTGAGCACGCACTGTCTTGATTCCTAAACTGTATACATCCATATCCTATCATCAAGACTTAAGGCGTTTTCGCCTTCTGGTTCATGGAAGTGAAAGCTCATTTGAGGTCACAAGAGGTCAATATGTAAAAACTTGTAAACACAGAATTCAAAACAGTAGGTCATGGATGAATATCATTCTTGATATGTGGGTTCCTCATGTTGTGCGGAAGAACCCTGTCTATTTTGGTGAAGGTGAAAGGTCATTTGTGATCGCCAGAGGTGAGATACTGAAAAACTTTCTAAAAAGCTTTCTCAAGAACGGAAATTTTGCTTGATAGTATAGTTTATTCGTGAGTGTTCCATTTTGAGAAGAACCCTAAGATACTGATTTATTCCATTGTTTTTGTTTTTGTTTTGTTTTTGTTTTTTGTTTTGTTGTTGTTGTTTTTTTTTTTTTTCAATTTAAATTATACCTATATGAACTCAATACCCTCAGGAAATGGTTAGGGTTCAGGTTCGTTTAGGTGGGAATTGTCCGAGGGGAAATTTCCGGGATGGGAATTGCCCGGGTGGAGGTTGTCCGGGAATCCATTTGTACTAGCATAAGCAACCAGCGTTGTTCGTTCCCCCGGTACATGCTATGGACTGTAGTGGATGGTATTGTCAATCTCAATTTCTCAGACTTCACATCTGAAAAAAACTAGATTTCTATTTGATGAATTACATTAAGGATCAGGCTAAGTAGTTGATTTTCTGATGTAATCCGTTGTCCTGCGGATTTTCTTGACTGGGCAAGATTCTTACGAAAACTTTGCACACAAAACATCTAGAAGTTCATCAGAGTGTCAAAGTTACGTGAGATTTCTTGCTCTAAGCTTTCACTTACTCTCAGGATAATTGTATCAAAAATATTTAGGGCAGATTTAAGACCTGTTCAATTTTGCATGCAGTCGTTTAGATACTTTTAACGTCAGGAAACGGGGAACACTAAAGGAAAATTATTTGAGAATGTCGTCAGAACGACTGGGCATCATCTCTACCCTCAGGGTTGTGAAATATATTGATACAAACAATTTCTGCATGAACGGAACTAAAATATCACCCATCACGTAGCCTTTTATTCAATTCAGTAGTTAAAAGGAAAGTCAAGAAAGAAATATACATATTAGTTCTGTTCACGAAGGGATCAAATGTCAGCCGCTATCTTGGAGGATTGCAGAATGGTACGTGTGCTGAATTGGAAAAGAAATTTATGAGTAGGAATCTCAACGTTACTAGCAAGAGGCCCTCACTAAATAAAAGGAATAAATGCTCTTGTCATCGTGACGAAGTAAAATCGTGAAATTAGTTTGATAAATCAACTTCACGAATTGGTTTTCATGACGGGTTTACTGCCCTGAATGACAGGATGGGAAAGAAAAGGCTATGATCTCTCCCGAAAATTGACGTTGTAAGATCGAAACACCGTTGAATATTCCGTGACTATCTTCAAAAAATCTTGTAAACATAACTTTTTGTACACTGGTCGGGCGACAAGGTCAGGATGATTTGACGACGCGAAGGATTCAATACTCAACCCAGGCTTTTGTCAATCGAGACTTTAGACCCATTTAAATTCATAATGCAGCGTAAAGCAAGAACTTATGAAGACGTTTTATGTTTTTTCTTTACTTTATCGTTTTCCATGTAAAACGATATTCTGAATCATCTTTTCTCACATCTTTCATCTTCAAGTGAAAACTAAAAAATTGATCATGAAAATTGAAGCAAATAACTACTGATTTCCTTTTAAATCTACGATCCCCCTGATTAGATTAAAAGATTTTCAGGCTGAATCTTGTGCTCCACACATAGGCGAAAATTCCAGAAAGAATGGGGAGAATTACAGCTCCCCCCCCCCTCCCCGCCATACACACTCTTTGTGAAGATATGCCATTAACTTTAACAGTTCCACAGAGTAAGTTTTTTCAACAAGGACACTTCATCGCCCCGCCACCACTACACCTACCCCCTTTCGAGTGAAACTTTCCTCTTCTGGTTCCACCGTGCAACGGGTGTGTCAGCTTTGTTGAAAAAAGTTGAATCGCTCGTTAGAATCTCTTGTGAAATCGCACTCCAAGAACATCCGAATCAAATTGGTATTGAATCGAAATCGGATCAAATATTTAACTAGTTTCGGTTCAAAATAGCCATTTCCAGGTCAAGCGAACCGGTTGTAGTCAAATATTTGATCAGATTTCTGTTCAGTGCCGATTTGATTGGAATTGGTTCAAATTTGAGCCGGACGATTTAGAGTACATACATGAAGCTAAGACGCAAATTGCAGTTCCGACTGTTCATTGCCGTTCATTGCTTTGGAATCTATGACTTGTACCACTTGGAGCTTCGCCTCGCAGTTGTTACACGCTCAGAGTTCTCAAAAAATCCTTCAAGAGAGTCACTTTGAATTTTATTCTGATTTTACGGTGAGTATTGTCGTTCTCAGTTCTTGCAGCCCGTTGAACTCCCCAATCAGAGGTTTTCAGTCTAGACGTGGTGAATCTTGCAGCCGTCCTCACAGTCGGATTTGGGAATGTTAGATAGATCTAACAAGAGAGAATGCGAGAAACCTGTCGTGCCTTCCAACTGTCACATTAAGTGTGAAAACAACACAGTTCCTTTGATGGTGATATTTATCAATGTTAACATTTACCTTACAGATATTTGCTAAGCTGACGGATGCCCCCATCGTCCCTCTGTCCATGCCAAGAAGGAAGACGCTGCAATAGGTCAAGATCCCTCCGAGGATGATCAAATTGTTCAAAAAGGGACTCGACATTTTAATATATCTGCAAATAGAACCAGATGGAACAGGACAGTTAAAAATCGATTGCACACAATCCTGCCTTTGTTGATAGTAGTCTTTGTAGTGTGATGGGTACTTAAATTCGACTGTTCAAGGCTCAAAGTTTTCGATTTGAGCCTCGTTCGATACTACCCTCATAGACAGGGTAGCACGGGACCTCACAAAATCTTTGCCCTTTTCGGTGGGATCTGTGAGTTTTTTTTTCGAATTTCGGTTTCAAAATAATGAAATTCTAGGCAGAAACCCAGCCCCAAATTTAAAGTACTTTTAAGACGCTTTTGCTAATGACAAATTAATAACCCTGTTAAAACCGTCGGTCCGAATTTGGACAGAATTTGGTAAAATCGGACGAGCCGGAATTGATTCAGTATTGGAGTAGATTTGATTTCTATTTGAGCTGAAATTGATATTACGGCTCAACCCCAGCTGTTGAAATATTATATCCAGTTTGGTTTCAGAGCTGGTCATTGACCGGATTAGGTTTCATTCGAACTTGACACTGTAGTGTGTTTATTTTCTAACATTTCTTCCAGATATATGTGTCATTGCTCCTTTTATTTCTTGTGTAATACTAGGAGGTTGTAAACTTAAAAATACCTGTTTTGTAACATTTTCACCTGTTGTAATGCTGCCATCTTAAGTGCGGTCATTAAAGAGAGATAGTTATTGAAGTCGAATAACTTTGGTGTTTTTAATTTCTAATCGTCCAACCTTTGAATCGACCAGACAATGAATGAGGTCGCAAAGCATTTCTGGTGAGGTTGCAATATCAACCATCCCAACATCTAACTCTTAATATGTATTTTAAGGTGAGTTAAGGGGTCGTGGTATTGTAAGTTTCCCCAGCACCGATATCCCCCAGTGAGTCCTTGGATATTTCCTTACCCCGAACAGGTCCTCTCCGAAATGTCTGTCATTGATAAATTACTCCAGACAATTCACCTTTGGCAACGTCTCCCAGGACAGCTCCCAGCCTTTCTGAACCGCGGACCAGTCTCACCCCTCCCCCATTGACGAGTCACCAAACACGGCCAGGGTTAAGTTTGGAAATGGGATTAAGGTTGTGGGAATTGTTTAGGAGGATTTTCACAGTAGAAATTGTTCGGAGTCGGTTTCCGGAAAACACAAAATTCCTAACCCTTTCAATTACCGCCTGTCAGTTATTTCAGCCTCATCTCCACCTAAATCTAACCCGGTGTGGACCATTTTTCCTGACAGCATGTTTAACCGCACACACCGTTGCGTTTCGAATTACCCCTAACCTGGTGGTTTTGTATAACTTGTACGTGTAAAGCGTCTGTACGTAGACTCTTTTTACGTGACGGCATCTTTTGTTCACGTGGCCATGTTGGAGGCATAGGCGTCACCAGGTGGGGGACAGGGGGGGATATGTTACCCACTTTTGAAAGTGAGGGATATATCGTTTGTCCCCCCCCCCACACACAAACACGCACATTTTCCAGAACCCGAACAAAAATAGCAGGTACATGTTTGATTCTATTACTAACAAAATAACTAATTCAATATAATCAATCTTGAAAATGTTGGAAACAGCCATTTAATGGGTTAAAATGGCGGAAAATGTCTCAAATTCACCTCAGACCAACTGAAATAGATTTTTTTCCTGGGGCCCTTAGATTCCTATTTTTAAGGCTTCGAAATCTGTGCTTGAATTATTTTTGCCAAGATTATGCCCCCTCCCCCACTTTTGATAAGCTGTTCACCCTTAATAGCCTTTGTATGTTTTATGTACCTTAAACCTTTGTACATGTACATGTTTTTTAGAGTGTTGTAGTGCGTGCACATAGTACATGAAACGCGCACTAGTAGCACCACTGCCTGACTCTAATCGATTGGTCAATAAGGTAGTTCGGAATGAACACAAGGAGCTCAATCGAATCACTTGACCCGAGGTCAAGTGATTCGATTGCGTCCATTACACCGCGTGCAATCTCATAGCCACTAAAAAACACCGGCCGCTAAAGAGCGCGGTAGCAACAGAGTGACGCGGACGCAGGCATTCAGCTGGTGGCGGGATGTAAACAAACCAAAAATTACATGAAGGCTAAAGTGCGTAAGCGTGCGCATGAACTGTAGGTAATTCCGAACTACTTTACTGGTGTGAGCGTAGTCGAGTTGCCTTCGAAAGAGCGGATGTATGACGTTGGTGAAAAGGGTACATAGATTTGTTTCGTAGTTAGACGTCGGTGGACGAGTCGTGCTGGTCGGATATGTCCAGGTGGGAAAGGCCTTGCCACGCTCCGATGCCGGAAATTGAGTGTCCATCGGAAAATGATTGGGAACCCCTCGTTTAGTAGACGAGTTAGGGAGAGGAAGGCGTGAAAAAATAAGTAAGTCGAGAAAAAACCCTGTGATCGGTTCGCTGACGGTAGAATCATGTAAGTATGCCAGAGTAATACTTCCGTGGTAAAATTATTGGGTGATTGACGGTGTTGTCGGCTTGAATAGCAATAACATTTTCAACAAAATGTGGACAACAAGACGGGAGAAATTTGCAGTACCAAAACTAAAATCTAAACTACATTGCATATCTATCTGCACGATATAAACAGAACATTGTTGATCAAACACGAGCTTGGAGGGGGTTGACATGTCGCAAAACCGTATGCATGTATGCATGTAACTTCCCAACCATGTCGCCTACTTTCAGCAACTCTTTCATGCACACTCCCAAAGCATGAGCGGATACGTGACTAACGTCCCAGATGCGAAAACTCGATTTGGTTTCCTTTTTTAATTCGTTCATTTCTTTGCTCGTTTTGTTTTTAGGGGAGGGGTGGAAAACAAAATGCAACGATGCAGTGCTTTACCTTTGATTTCTGTGTTTCATATTAAATATAAGGAAACCAATGGACATCTGAATCCCAGCAAAAGCTATCGACGCAGTTAGAATAAATGTAACACTGGAGACAGTTAAATATCGCTCAATCATCTGTATCTCATCCTTTGGAGGTTCACCACCTGAAAGAGTAAAGAAACACCTTTCATTAACCCGGTCACCTACTTGTATCCATTACTTTCTAGGCTTATAATAGGTCATCGGTACATAAGTGACCCTTTGGGAGTTTTGATTTTCTTTGGATCGCCGGTTTTGTTTCGTTTTGCTGCTCTCAACTTCACATTCTAAGTACCTCTCATCTTGAATGAAAATCGGTCAGTCGACGATGTTAACTGTATTTAGGTTGAAGACAATTTCGGTTTTACACGTGTGGACAAAATACAATATCACAACCACTTAACCCTGTCTTTGAATCCCTCAAAACCGGAATAATATACCCAACGGCCTCACTCATACAGGGAGTTAATTTACTGAATCTGATTTTGTTTGGTTGTTATTACTGCCGAGTGGACACTTCAGTATGGCGTCAGCAGTGTTCTTCCCTCCCCGTCGTTCAAACTAATAACAGTTAAATTAAAATGGGTTGAGTTCTACCCCACCCTTACCAAAAGCTCAGTCGCTCAGATGTTGCTTTGGGGAACCCAAGAGATGCTTTATTTTCAATTTTCACTCGGTTGAAAGCCTAACTAAGAATCATCTGTATGAGGCAAAAGCGTACGGGACTACTTTCAGTAAAGGAAGACGGGAGGTGACCACTTGTGCTCCAAATTTTGACAGTTTTTTACCACAAATTTGCCCTAAAAAGGAGCCAATTATTGTCCCCAAAGTGTGAAGTTTTTTACAGGTGGAAGGGGGCTGTATCCTCCCCCACCCCCGCTTACATCCTTATGATGAGACGTACCTGTAGTCCAATGTGAAAAATCGAATGAATTTTCCACCCCAATATGTCAAACGTCGCGTAATTTGTTGGCTGGCTACCATCATTTCTACCATATCTCATTATTTTCGAAATCAACCTAAGTTAGTGTGCATGAATTTTGCTTTGCAATGGCATTGTCGTTCAGATATGATTTTATAAATGGCGTGCCATGTTTGATTTTCAGGACACTTTGATGTAGGTTACTACCACAAGTTTAACAAGTGACCTTCATATTTCGTTGTCAATATTCCACAGATTTCCATTTCCGTCCAAGTAAATCCCCAAAGAGGAATGGCGAAACTACGATCGTTATCTAATTTATACTTCTGTGGGTAAGATTACAATCAGCGACAAAAATCAATGTCTCATGTACTTTTTTCTCCACATTTCTGTCTTTGACAACACATCTCACAGACGTCACGAAACTGAAAATCAAACCGCCAGTATCAAACCGCTGCAAAACAGTTCTAAGGTTTCATAGTTTCCCCAGGCCTACTTTTTGGGATACTTTCCTCCTTTTCCGAAAATGTAAAATTTCTTTGAAGTAAATGCCTTCCGGATAGCATACATTAGTACGTCAAATATTGTTCACTTTGATGTATTTACAATTCCATAGTAGTTGATTTATTGATTACGCGAAGTACATTGCCAGTTTGGTGTCGTTATTGATGTGCGTCTTGCACAAACGATATAAAGTTTACAATCTGCTTGTGTTCCAAGATTTTCCAAGGACGTTGCAGCCAGGCTCACATTGAGGCTAAAATCGAAACTTACCTTTCACGCTTGTTATAAAAACCATGCTTATTTAGCGGAGTATAGTTATAAAAGAGTCGGTATTACGGTTCACATCGACTGAAGGGCAACGAAAATAATGTGTAACATTGTTACTTCTTTTATTTTCAAAAGTCGGTGGAAAGGTCAACTACGTAATTGAAGATATTTTGGCACCCAAGACACAACAAGTCAGTAGTTACACCTGTTTTATGTTCCAGCAAATATTTCCGTCTGCAGTTATACACAGAGGCGTACAAATAAACATTGTCGGAATAGAAGGGAAAGTAAATAGGTCAAATGTGAAGTATAGAAAATGAAACTTTATTTTCTAAAATAATCCTGCAGGGTCAATAGGTTCTTCAACTAGATCTGATCAAGTATGTGATCAGAGTTCGGTCCCCGCAGGGGCGGACTGACAAAGAACTGGGCCCTCGGGGAAAATGGGTATGGGGCTCTCCTCCTTCCCAACCTGAATCAACTTTCCCTCACCGACACTGCTTATAATGGCCACAACCTATCCCACATTGGTTACGAACTCAATAACAGTCTTCACATTTGCAAAGCTCATTTTTCAAAGAAATCTTATGGACTGGATTTCCGAATTTTCATTAAATTTCCGAATGACAGTGTGGGCCCTCGGGCAGTGCCCCGTTGCCCAACTGCTCAGTCCGCCCCTGGGTCCCCGTGTGATCGGAACTTTATTAGAGTGAAAGCGTGTAACGTGTTTCATTTCCCTACCTATGATGAATTATGATGATTTCTTTACCCCAAAATGTATATGATGTGCTCTCTATTTCCGTACGCCGTTAAAAAATACCCTCTGACTTAAGATTAGTTTGGTGCTCCACAACCTGTATACTTCCTTCTCAAAGTCAATTTTTTTTTGTCCTGGTCTCAGATTCTAATGACTCAGTTCTGGGCTCCGATGACCCGGTCTTGGTCTGTGACTCGGACTCAAATCACCCGGTGTTGGTTTGATGTTCAAACTCGAATGACGCGATCTTGGTCTGTGATTGGCACTTGGATTTTTTTACTCTATTCAAACACTCTTTATCTTAATTTCCCAGTTTAATCTCAGTAAATATTGTAGTACACAAAATAGAAGTAGATTCCGATGATACATCGGAACTTGGGAAAAATGTAAGTACAATTTTTGTAGTTATTATTTGACGTTATTGATTATTATTTCTGTTTCTGTTTTTATGTGATGAAAAATGGCTTACATGTGACCCCGGACAGGGGTAAATTGAAGTCCAAATCACACACCAATATTTCGAGGTAAGCAAGAGACCTCGTCCAACAAAAATTCGTAAAATAATCTTTTACCTCTCTCCCTCTTTTCGTCACAATTTGAATTGTTCTTGATTATAACAACATTCTGTAGACTTATTTGGAAAAAGGTAAACAAGTCTGTGAAAATGTCTGAAATACTTGCACATGTACAGAATTTACAAAAAAAAAAGTTAAAAGAAACGGAAAAGTTGCTCCCAATTTTTAAACTAATTGACAGCACTTTTCCGTTTCTTTTGTATTTCTTCATTTTTTCTTTCGCACGTTTAAACATTTTTACAGTGCACATGCTCGTACCTTCCCACCAGAACTCGTTTTCTGTCATGTTGAGTGAGTCTGATACTGCGTAATACTCCGCTACCTTAACCTCCACGTTATCTGGAAAAACGAAATAAATAAATCGGTTAAAAAAAGATCCGTTCTCAAGAATGAACACACAGTGTAAAAACAATATGTATAACTACACAACAGAAACACAAAAGGAAAGCATTGAAAAAGTGCTGGGAAGATTTCTACTGCGTGCCGCCACATTCTCCATTGTTTTCCCCTTAAATGATGTCAGTGTGATGTCAATGCATAAGGTCTATCGGGACCCAGTCTGTGCTTGCAGCATTTGTTTGCGTTAGTTGGAATAAATAAGGGTAGGGAGCTTTTCTCAGCTGAAGGGGAGAGGGTAAACATTGTTTTGGACCGCCGTCCTTGGGTAAGGATATGAGGACAGGGAATGTCCACCTCCCATTTGGGAAGTTTAGAAATAGTTAAGGTTCCTTTCATGCAGTTTGGTGTTGAATATACTGAGGACAATTACTGATGGGGTTGAGGACAATTGCTGAGTTTTTTAGGAAGAGGAAACAAGGGTCTTTTCCTTGAATAGTGGGAGGGGAAGCACACAGCAACCCCACATTTTTATAGGGGAGTAGAGTCCCCTCGCCCTCCCCATGTTGGAACAACTCCCTGTTCTAAATATGTGGATTGCACGAGTATGAAGACTGACCATAGTAACTGTTCACTTACTTTTTCTATTTGAAAAAAGGTGGGGAGGCAGGGGTGTAGGTTGCGGGTGCGGGGGTGCGGATGCGCCTCCCGAACCAAGTGGAGTTCCGCTCAAAATGAGTACCGTATTACTCCCTGACAGTCCCCCCCCCCCCTCCGTCATCTCTGTACATAGGTATACACAAATGCGTAGCAAAGGGGTACGACCTTTCTCTTGAGCATTGTTTTCCTAATTGTCGTATTTTCATTAGCAATTCGCACAAAAAATTACATGAAACATTACAAAAATGCCTCAAAATGCAATTTTTATCGGCGCTCCGCTCGCATCTGTCTTTTTTCTTGCGGTTCCAGCATAATTTCCTATATATAGGACAGCTTGGGTAAGATGATT
>JAAAJZ020948643.1:0-10567 GCA_010015985.2 Actinopyga echinites | reverse complement strand
AAATATTTGGGTATACTTGAATGAAGACATTTATCACACTCAGTAGCAATATCTTACTACCTGGTTGTCCTTTTCTTTACTCTTCACAGTAATATTCCACACACATGTGATGCAGGAAAATTCCTTTTATTTTCCCATACAAATACAAACATTCTTTTTTTATTTCAAATTTGTAATAACCCATAACAGCAAAGATAGTTCCCTAAATTAAAATGAAAATGATTTCAGAATTTTCTGACTATCTTCCCTTCATATTTTTAGGTTTTATTGATAAGAACACTCAGCCCCAACCCTTCCCCCTCCCCCCTTCCAAAAAGACACTTCAAAGAGTTACAAAGACATCTCACCAACCCAACACTGCATTCTTGCAATATTTTGGGGAGATTTTAATAAAACGGTGATATGCAATGTCGGCTAACCAGAATAAAACATTTGGGCAAGTAGCTAGACAAGGACCTTTAAAGGTTTTTATTAGCCACCTGAAACAAGGGTTGCCATACTGGGGCTTTTACCACTAAATCAGAGAAACTTGGCACTTTTGAGGGGTCGATGCCAAAAAATTTATGTGACAGCTTGGCTCTTTTTGGTTCTGCTGTTTTTTCTTTTCCTGAACACTAAAATCTCTCCACTAAAAAAAGATTGTGACATGATTTGCTTCATAGGTGAAATTTTCATCAGCTTTAACCACAAGCTACCTTAGGAGAATGAAACTGAGCTCCTATCCTAACACTAATTCCTTGTTGAAAATCTCTCATGCATGCAAGCCTAGCTGACTGCTGAATAGGTTTGCTTGCTTTTCCTGGAAGAGTCTCCACATCTATTGTGAACACGAGCAGAAAGGAATCCACACGACAAAGAAAGGATTCAAGCATAGTAATTCTTTCTTCCCGTGGTATGCCTATCACCTCGGGACTGAGGTTGATAAAAGACGATTCACAGCATGTGTATTTTGTTTATTTATCTATTATACTACTTTCTGTTTGAATTTCATGACCTTTTTCACTACATCACACTATATGTAAATGTTTGATTTTCTATGGACCAGGAGAAACTCAGATGCCCTTGCAGAAGAATGGCACTTTCTATTTTTGTAATACTTACATTTTTGGCTCTCTTTTTTTGTTCTATTTGGCGCTTCTTTGACTCTTGTTTGGTGTCTTACGTAAACATTGTTTTTTACTTTTCATTTTTGTATTTGGCACCCCTGTCTGACCCCATCCAGCAGCACAACCTAACGCTCCAGATTTAGAAAGAAGCACTTTTGTACCGATAACTGATTTAGACCCTTTCAACCTACATAACAAAAACAACTATGCTGGAGGAAGTCTGAGACACAATCCCTCACTGAAAGGACCTTTTAAGACCTGTACTTGTAATCACCCAAAAGATATCACAGGTTTACAGGAGTGAAAAAGTGTGCCAAACCTGGATTTCTGGACCATTCTGGACCTGAACAATCATAGATGTGACATATTTTGACACATATTTTCCTGTGTACAAGTAAATGCCACTGGTTTTGTCAAGAATACTTTGCGAAATGTAATTTCATTTGCAACATGCTTTTGCATGATTGTAAAACCTGCGAAAACCTTTGGCAAACCTGTGACAGGTAGTTGCCACATTGTGGCAACTTGGCAACCTCTGTAAATGTCTTGTGAAAAAACACACATGTTCATGCAAAATACCTGTGATGACCTGTGGCTGACACTTGGGAATGTGGAACAAATTGACAAGTTTTTTTTGTTAGGGGAATGACGCATGCCCACACCAGGTAAACAATCAATCAAAGTCAGAGTCCTGTATGCAGTGGTGTTACTAGTGCTGGTATGATATGCACAAACTACTAAACCTGCGAAGGTTTACCTTATATAATGTATGCAAAAGTTTCCCACAAGTGCCTCTAACACAGCATGTATACATATAAAACATGAAGTAACATGAAATAATCTACAACATTAATCACAATATGCATTTCACATACCATCACATCCTTCCTCATCGGTACCGTCCATACAGTCAACGACAAAGTCACAACCAATGTCATAAAAGTAACATGTATCATCGCAAAAGACGTCGGTGTCTTGACATACCCTTCCTGCAAAAACAGGGAAACAAAAAATATAGAGCAACTAATCTGTTAGGGAGAATATAGCATTGAGATGTTGTACACAATTTTACAAGGAAAAGAACTGTGACTGGATTCACAAAGGACACTTACGCACAAAACATTGGGTACTTCAAATTTATGCAGCGTATCTTCGTCAGTCCGTGTTTACAAAAGGAAGTAAGCGTAAATATTTTACGTTACTTTACGCAAGCTTCAGGGTTTCATAAGTAGAAAAAAAACACAGCAACACATACTGGGGCAGCTGTTCCAAAGAAGTGCCTGATACAGTCCAAGCAGATGATCCCGCGTACAAGCAGAGTAGACAACCATTGCGTCGATTCAACAATAACAGTCAATGCAATTGGCACAGGATGTTACAAAACTTGATACAATAACAAACACAATTGGCTCAGAGCATGTTAGGCAGTTTCGCTGTGTATCTTTGAGAGCAGCGAAAGTTGGCTTTGTGAATATCTCTTATGAAAGTGCGTATGCAGTTCATAAATATTTTGACTTAGGCCAAAACTTATGCAATTCTTTGTGAATCCGGCTCCAGGCATCCTGTGTCATTTGTGGTTATACAAATGGAAACCATTCTAAAAGGTCTACAGCCTTTGGGAAAACAGCTATAAAGTGGGTATGAGCAAGTTTTTCCCTTGATTTTAACACCTTGGCCTAAGGTATTAGTTGTGTAGCACTTTGAGCAAGCTAGTTGTACCAATTTTTTCGTTTGCTTGTTTGTTTCTTTGTCTGTTTGTACATACTTTTCATTAGATTTGCCCCATGATTTAAAATTTCACTTTGCTCTTTTCCAGTATTTGGAAGGAACTATTTGTGAACATGTTTTTTTTTACAAACTTTAAGGTGTAGCTAATTATGTACTGTCTTCTTTGGTCCTCCAACTGGGAGGATTTTTCTCCACTGTATTGTATTGTCATCTTATTCATTTTCTGTTTTTGGTTCTGTGATCAGTTGACACAATCGCTCCCACCATTATGAATTGTCCAGCTGATATCTTTGACACAGTGGAAGTAGGTCCTATTGAAATCGCTAGCATAACTTGGGTGGAACCGACAGCAACTGATATATCAGGAACAGAAAGGCTGGAATCCAGGTCTCATGCTCCAGGTTTTGGTTTCCCAGTTGGATCAACACCAGTTACCTATACATTTGTGGATGACAGTGGAAACAGCGCTTCTTGCAGTTTTAACGTCTTAATCCAAAGAGGTATGTGCCAAGTTGACACTTGAAACTGTGCAACTTTTTTTGAGTTCATGGGCAGACAGATACAGACCACCTCATCCCAACCACAGTTGGAGATGAGAGGGACAAAATTTTCAATTTTTAACAGCCAAGACGGTAGGAACCTCAGTGGGAGGGGGGATAAGACTGTGATACTCACAGACAAAATGTGAGACTTGGTAGGTTTTGACATGCATGAAACGGGCATTGCTGTATTTTATCTTTTTTATGAAAGGTATCCTGGTCTGAGGCATCTTCCATGAAGATGGGGCAATTGCAAAACTGCATACCCTCTTACAGTTTGGTTACCCAAGTGATCTCGAATATGTTTTGAAAGATACCACGCATAAATAAGAAATGTAGGTCTATATCATTTTCTGGAAGGTGATCTAAAACTTTGGTCAATTCTCTTTAGTAGCCTGTGCTAAAATTCAGCACATTGCCCTTTCCTTTTTTTTGTGTACGTGCCTTATTTAAATTTGGTGTGTTTATGTCAAAAAAAATTTAAAAAAAATAAAAGAAATGTGGTGATTAAGCTTTGTTTTTTTAACTCAGTTTACGTGCTAATGATGGCCTTAATTTCATCACATTTCACCTCTACATTTCCTGATGTAACTTTTTTCTTTTTTAATGTGAGTTAAATTAATCATACTAAGTAATCATTTGCTGCACTTTGTCTTACAAACTGTTTCACTAATTTAACAAACTGTTTGAGAAGACAAAATTTTCGTAGTTCCTAACATGTCTGAATATTGGTTTCTATGAGAAACTTTAAAATGGTTAGGCATACAAAACCTTTAAGTAGATGTGCCTGTTGAGATATTTACTCCTTTTTTTCAAAAAGCATCACCTCTATATCCATAGGTTGGAAAAAAAATTAATTGTGTATTTATCTCCTCATTTTCAGTGGATACTATACCACCTACTGTTATCAATTGCCCAACTGTTGTCTCAGAAACAGTTGAGCTTGGACAACCAGGTATTCAGGTGACATGGACAGAACCTACTGCAACTGATGCCTCTGAGCCTCCTCCAGTTGTAGTGGTTAGAACCAGGAATCCAGGAGATTTCTTCCCTGTTGGTGACACAGAGGTTACTTACACATTCACAGATTCCAGTTCAAACTCAGCTATGTGTACTTTTACTGTGCGAGTCAGTACACGTGAGTCTAAAATCTATTATAGTGGTTGACCACATGACTTCAGCATGTTTTTGATTGGGAAGCTTACTGTCTCTACAATATGTGAGTCAAGAATGCACCCACATGCAGCTTGACCCTAAATACAGTTGTAACACAATCAATGTTTGGCCATGAAGATATCTAGGGAATAGACTCTTATGTGAAACAGTTATTCCAGTAAAGATACAATGCAGACAGATATGTGAGACAGTTATTCCAGTCAAGAACCTCTATAGGCACTAATGTTTTGTTTGGTTGTACAAATTGCATCAGAGTTGTAAATTTAGGTTTCCATTAAATAGGCATTTTGAGACTTGCCAAGAGCATGAAATTTCAATTGTCAGTTTATCAGTAGCAAAATATGGTCAGTAATTCAGTCCCCATGTATATTATTACTCTCATGAATTTCAGGCTGCAACTCTCCTAGCTTCCAGAAAATGAAAGGTTTAACACTGTATTGGTTTAAGATTGCTCCATTTGGGGAAGCTTCAGCAAAACATTTGAGCAAAAGAAATGAAAGTTCAACATTCGATGGAAATTAATTGTCTTTATTTACAGAAAAAACATTCAGAACCTTGAATCATTTCTTTGTAGGAACTTACCATATCTATGTTAGCTTGTTTTCTCTGTTACCGGAAGGATTTTGGAGAATGCATAGTCATCATTGTCATGAAGCAATTTTCTATAACTATATTTCCTTGCAGGATATGTACATCTCCTGGAAGGATGAAACCTACCCCACTCATCCTTCAAGTGCACTTGTATGTTTCATACGATACATGCCCTACTGTAATAGTGGGGAGTTCTTGTAGCATGTTAATGATTTTCCATATTATATATCCTGTATAATGATCTCCATAAGCGTTAAGGTCTTGTCTGTTGTAGGGTGTTGAAGCAAAAAAAAAGTGATGTTGAAAATTATGGCTTGATTGGGGTAGTAGAAAATGTTGTGATATAGCTGGTGCTTTGTATCCATTTCTATGAAATTTTTTTTTCTACGGTGGCAGTCTGGTCAGGCTTCTGTTGTGTGTGCTTGCCATGACTGGAAAAATCAAACTGAAAACATATTACTGACAGAAAACTTACTCTATAATTTTTCATGACTGAAAGTAATAGATCATTGACAATGTAGATATTTGAGGTGAATGTGGTAATTGTTGGGCAAAGATGAATATCACTTGGAAATAGTTTCCTGTACTTGTGGTACGGTGTTCCAGTAACCATTAGAATCACTAAGGTGCAGTCTGGATGATTGCACTAATGGCTTTCTCTAAAACTGAAATTTCACAGAGGATACAACACCGCCAACAATTACTTCTTGCCCTCCGGACCAAACCCAAACCATTGAACTGGGAACTCCTCCTCCTGTGATCTTTTGGACACAACCAACAGCTACAGACAATAGTGGAATTGCTGACATTGTAAGCCAGAGCCACGAGAGTGGAAATACTTTCACTATTGGGACTACACAAGTTACTTATATCTTCCAGGATCCTAGTGGAAATTCTGCAGTTTGCTCTTTCAGTGTGGAAGTAACAACAGGTAGGACTTGTTTTGTGTTTCCAGGTATACAGGATGAAGAATTTCTTCGTTCTGGAAATCAATACTGTGTGCGCGCTTGGACTCACAAGCATTTGCCATCACTACATAGAAGCAGAGTCAATACGGTACTCTGGATTTCCAGAGGCACAATCCAATTGAAGATTTGAACTATTATGAATACTATGGACCAAATCAAGATTTCCTAAAGGGGATTGTTCAGCTGGATGCATAAGGTGTTGAGTGGCAAGCACTTGAAGTGCGTTGGAGAGGTTATTTGTCAAGAAATCTCGGGGATATTTTAGGTCAGAACACGAGGAAATATGGTATCCAAGATCCCTAACCAGCATCCCCACCTAGTTATGCTTAAAAGCATAATATATGTTAACTGACCCCTCCTGGATACTGGCAGCTGATGCACCGTCTTGTAAGACATTTTCTGATTGGTTGATGGCATTGTATTGTATCCATTGTATTCTTTGTTAGGGTTGAGGATTAGGTTAGAGATTAGGGTTAGGGTTAGCCAGCTCTACAAATTCTTCCGAGACAGTGTGCTTCGGCCCGATACTGGTGCAGGTAAGATTACAGATAGTTTTGTTAGGAGCATAAAATTAGTAAAGTAAATTAATCAACAGAAAATAAGAACTTCCAGTAGAAGACTTATTGTCAGAACTCACCAATTATTGTCAGAACTCACCAACCATGACTACCCTGTCAGGTCTAGGGGACTTCTCTCCTAACAAAAAGCACCCATCAATAGATTCCAGTGGTATTAGACTCGGTAACCCAAGGATTAGATTTGGTTGGTTTGGCCGGAATGGTACTAAGTAACAGATTCAAGTTGTTAACAGTGTATGTGTGTATGTATGTTTAAGTGTTTTACACTTCTGACTGCCAGTCTGAGGATGATCTAGAAGAAGATCAAAAATGTTTTGTAGAATACAAGATGAAACTACAACTCATTTTGTACTCCTTATATCTGATAGTTAGAGTCAAGATGACAGAAACCAAAATAAATAAATAAATCAATCAAATTAGACAAAAAGCAACATCTTACACTTACAGTGAAAGATATTCCATGATGTCATTAATATTTTAAGAGAGAGCCTATGTTGTGAGAGACACCCTATGATGAAAGTAGTGTATTAAAAAGAAGTGGTTTCATATCAGACTTGAAAAGGGATCACAAACTATTTCCAAGGACGTGCTGGTACTACAACTTACCAACAAAGTGTATCAGTAGCAGGACAAATTGTGAAGGCAATCTACACTTTACAACTTAGTCAAAATGAGCACTGTAGAATGCAAATCATGTCAAAAAACACTTTTGCACACATGTTAACCTCTGAAGCCCTTTGTTTACCTACAGTTTCCATAGATCTTTTCTACAGTTTGAGGTGTGGAAAAGCAGAAATGTTTAAATTGAAATTTTAAAAAATTTTGGGGTGTACTTTGTTTACTGACATATTAATAAGTGTCAGTCTACTGATATGTGTGATGTTAGTCATAAAGGTATGTGTAATTGATCATTACAAACTTCAATATTCTGTTCATTGTTTTTCAAATAGTGGATACAACCCCACCTACAATAGCAGGCTGCCCATCAGATATAACAGAAATGGTAGAGCTTGGAATTCAAACATTACCTATCTTCTGGGTAGAGCCCACTGCAACTGATGCCTCTGGTACAGCCCAGATATCAAGCAGATCACATGCCCCTGGCACGGATTTTCCTGCCGACCAGCCAACAGTTGTCACCTATGAATTCTCTGACATCTCTGGAAATAGCGCTACTTGCACCTTTACTGTTTTTGTCCTTTCAGGTAAAAAGCCATCTGCAAATCTAAGTGGAAGTTTATAACCCAGTAAACTTTCTCTGGCATGAAGGAGAAGCATGCACAAATTATCAGTAAAATTCAACATTTTTAGTTCAGAATTCAGTTTTTGGCAAACTAGTGTGACTTCACGTAGAATTAATGTGTAAAATGCCATCATTTTATTTAGGAAAGTTTTGAGCTACTTAGTGGAGTCAATTTCGCATGCATAAAAATTGTTTAAAGCTCCTAATTTTACATAAAATATTCTCCATCTGCAATTCTAAAAAAGATTTAAACCTGTGTAAAACATAAAAGGTTGCTTAAAAATTTGCAAGTTACCACTAAAAATTCCTTTCCAATAGCTTTTCATTTTGAAATTTATATACTTTATTCAAATGTGTTAATGTTTGCATTGTTTTCACAACAAATACGACTGAAATAAAGTTTTAATTTTTAAAGTTTTAAAGAAAAAAAGTTTTAATTTTCATCTTCATACTTTCTGCAGTTGACAACACTCCTCCTGTCTGTGTGAACAATCCAGCTGACATTATAGAAAGAATTGAGCTGGGGACACCTGGCACCACAGTCACATGGAATGCACCCACTTGCAACGATGTGTCTGGCACAGCAATAGTAACTGACAGATCTAATACATCACCTTCCTTCTTCGCTGCTGACACAACAACAGTGGTATCACATACATGCACAGACCAGTCAGGAAACACTGGATCCTGTTCCTTCACTGTATTTGTCCAAACTGGTGAGGAGTAGTTTCACTCTGTATTTCTGTATCATGTTTTGTGAGAGCTGAAGTATTATCATGGCAAGATTTATAGCCACATTCAGAAAGTTTGCACTACTTTGTAAATTTGACCCCAAAAGGTTAAAACGGATGGGTTCTGGAGGTAGCATGTGGGCGGATGGTAATATTTCCTACCTTTTCTGAAGCAAACAGAGAGAGGGAAGTACCTCGTCTCCCTGCATTCTCTTTTGATAATTCCAAATGAAAAGTGCTATTATTGTATTTTTCAATTTTTATACTTTCAGCACACTTAAAAGGCCAGTCAGATCCTATTGATTGCATGTGGTATGGGCTTTCTGGCATGTCCCTTCCCCGTGAATCCTTCAAGAAGGCCTTTGGCCAAAAGATCTATACCTTGTTTTCCATTCTAGTGTAATACCTTCACCGCATTTACACCACATTAAACTTTCGTTAGCATTCTTCAATAGTTTGTTAATTTAATATGCGATTAGTAGCATTTACTGCAAATTTTCCCCGCTGTTTGTCCAATTGTATAGAAGTACTTCACTGAGATCACTGTATTGTGTATCACTCTGTTTCGCAACAAACATGGTGTTTTGTTGTATTACGGGCCGTTGTACCTGTTGAAGTACGCTCCCTATGCTCCCGATGTGTGTGTATACCCTTAATGCAGCTTAGTGCAACAAGCTTGATGGCCAAGGGTGCTTTTACACAGACCCAGATCTGATCTTCTTATCTTTATCAGGGGATCAGTCTGCAGCAAACCTTAATATGCTTTCTTTGGCATGTTTACAGTTGTGTCATACTCTGGTATCCCTCAAGTTTGCCTTCCACATTTGGTTGCTGTTTAAACAGACATTTCCAATGCTAGGACAATTGGAAAAAAACAGAAGTTACATTGATCTCAAGCCCCTGTTGATGCATGAATTACATTTTACATTCTTGAAGTATTTCTTAGGGTCAGATCCTCCCCTGTAGCCAAAATCAAAATGGGAGGATCAGATCCGGATCTAGTCTACATTTGCAATACAACTTTGATCTCGAGCACAGGATCTGAACATGATCAGGAGATCAGAGCTGGGCCTAGTGTAAATGCACCCCAAAATAATGTCACATGAAGAAACTTCATACATACTCTGGGTCTATAAAGGAACAAGACATTCCATAGTACCCCTTTTTGTATGCTCATTTATTTCAATAAAAACATATTTTTCTCGTTTTGCATTTTTCCTGTAGTTGATACAACACCACCACTAGTTGTGCAAGGTCCTGATCCCATTACTCAAATAATAGAGCTAGGGGATGGAGGATCAGTGATTAGTTGGCAAGATCTATCAGTGACTGACATTTCAAATACTCAGACTCTGATTTCAAGATCCCATGAACCAGGTTCATTTTTTGCTGTGGGCAACACTCTGGTTACTTATGTGTACGGAGATGAAAGTGGAAACACTGTCACATATACCTTCTGTGTGACTGTCCAAGAAGGTGAAAGTTCATTTTCATTCTTTCTTTTTTTTCACTTTTTTCTTTCCTTCTTTAGTTTTAAGGTCAGTTGCATGTGTATAATAGATACCTTTCATTTTTGAAAAAAAAGAAAAAGATACCTCATTTTATTTTAACCTCTTTTGAGTAAAAGGATATTAATATCTGACTCCTCTAATGCCATCCTTTGTTTTAAACAGATTTCTTTCTGAAATGATAATAGCGGAGTACTTCAAACCCAGTTCTGGTGCTGGTTTCACAAAGAATATACTAAACACACAAAAAGTTGCAAAAGTTAGACTTCCACAGCTTAGCTTACGTAGTTAGTATTCACAAAAGGAAAAGTTGGTTAGTGTTGGACCTAACTGAATACAAGCTGCAGGGTCACCATAAGTACAAAGAAATGTAGGGAAGCGTACTGAGGCACAAGATGT
>JAAAJZ020946463.1:0-10569 GCA_010015985.2 Actinopyga echinites | reverse complement strand
AAAAATAATAAAAAGCATTGAAAATTTTTGATCACTCTTGTAAACATGGGGGGATGATTGTGTAGGCCATCCACCTTGTCAAAGAGTGGGGGGATATATTCCCCATCCCCTCAGGATTTCCGCCTACGTTCAATAGGTAGTTTCACCTAGGTCACTAAAGATCCAATGGGGGCACATGGACTAGATCTCACTCCCCAAATGGGAGTGCTTCACCCTCCTTCGGGCCCTCGAACCGTTGGGTTATCCTAACCAAAAAACCACCAACTGCAAAAATTCTTCATATGCGCCTGGTATGAGTTAGTGCAGAATAGTGATTATTTGTGGAACTTGATATCTTGTCCTTTCGCATTTTTCCGTTCTTGTCTTTATTAAACGTAACAAATTTAATGAGATGGAGATCCGAGAGACAGCTTTTTAACAGGAAGTTATTTTCATTTCTTCGTCAAATTAAATGCATCAATCTTTATTCAATATAAATGTTTCTTCAGGCTCCACAGATTTTCCTTCAGAGCCTTCAGATGCCCCAAGGCTCACACTATTTGTAGGGAATGAGATTCCTGAAGACATTAACTCCTCCAACGCATTAGAGACCTAAAAATGTCATTTGCCAATCAGGAACTGCAAGCTATTAACACCTCTTCGTGACCCGCTGTCATTTTGTGTTTGTCTATTCCCCTTTCCTGTTAAATTAGGAATTCATCAAGCCGTATTAATCAACTCCCTTGATGAATGTAGGCTGATACTTTTGCTCTGTTTACACCTTAAGTGGACGATTGGGATCCCTTAGTGATGAAGAAAACGTTTTCTGTAGTGTGGAAGCAAAACCTGGAATGTTTTGTAGGGTTAATCTCTAATTTGGTAACGTCGCATCGCTCCGCGTCATTTCGCTATTCTTTGGGTCACCGTGACCTCTGACCTTTTGTCAATTCACAACATTTTATCCACTTTCATGACGAAATTAAGCACTTCTTTTAATTCACTCTAAACGAACGTTATCAAGTTATATGATGAGAGTTAATTCAGTCAACTTTATAACGTTGTCATTTAATTCCGCTGCACTCCCACATAATTACTAACTTTGTCATCAGAGATGCATCCAATATAATCTAACAAGTGGTGTGGTTTGGGCGGTAGAAGTAGAAGTTGACCATGTGAAGTTTTTTTCCTCATGCTTGCTTAAAAGAAAACACATGTGTCAAAGTAAAAACGGCCTTATAAACCGAGATTTTTGAGTAGACCTAGACTGAATAAGACCATTTAGATGAGAGTATTATGTGTTTCCTTTCAACAGTGAGTGGTGCAATTAATTTCGGTATGATAAAGAGGAACGTCTTACAATAGATCAGGTGAAATTTACTTTCCCTTCCGGTGAGTTTCATGGTCACACTCAATGCAAAGTTACCATGAAGCAAGGGTTACGTTATTCCATTATCACTTATTACTGTGTAGTTTTTGTTTTAATTTTTCTAACAATCTTCTCCTCAACTATTTGATGTGATCTTATTGTGAATGGATGCATGGGGGCAAATCCTACATAAAAAGGTGGTGGAAACGAACGTTTGACGAGCACATACTGAAAGCACGAAGGGGTCGACGGGGTAGTGTAATCCTCGTCGAAAAAAGTTTGAAAAACTATACTTCAGCAAATGCGATTTGGGGCCACATTGAACTAACGTGATTTGCGAATAAAATAACTAAAACGAGCAATTTCATAATATTATGTCAAGAAAAAGCGGCGGGTACAAAGAGTATCATTTTCCACCACTTAAAAGGTTGCTTGGGACGCTTCCAGCCGTACCCCACGGAGATCTGCACTCCTGAAGGCATTGTAGACTTAGAAACTTCACAAGCTCTTTTGTCAAAGTCATTTACAGATCTATTTCAAGGTCCGAACAACAGAATGCCAAAACAAAAGAAAACATTTCTTCTGATTGCGAGGAGATAATATCCTTTCGGGTAAGGACTGCCGTCATGTCTTATCGGTTCAGGATCTTGAAAATCACATACTTAAACGCAAATTTCACCTGAACTCTTTGATCAAATTATTTTTCTTGTGACAAATTTACATATTTAAAATAAATTGTAGTTTAAAACGCTCATAAAAGTTCTTTTTTGGAAGATGTTAGAAATAGTTTATTTTTTCATACAGAAATTTTCAAAAGACTCTTCAAAACAATGAGAACAGGTTTATTAAGTTTACTTGTGCCTGATGACGCAAAAACATCGAAATTCCAAGAATTTTATTTTTGTTCGCTCAGTAAAGTAATAGCAGAGTAGTTTTACTTTATTGAAAGTCCTTACACTTATTGACTGAAGGACACTGCCAAACAGATTAACTACAAATTAAGTACGTCCATTAAAGATTCACCCATTATATTATTAGATCGCCTTATTTTTGATGAATGTCTGTATGTATACAAAACAAAGATGTTTTTACACACCTGTATTTGCTTAAGTAACTGCCTGGGACTTTCGAAAAGTAGGTACAATTTTTGAACGGTAATTGTACTTCACCATTGTATTATTTCCTCGGAAGGAGAAAGAATACTGTATTCCAGATTGTGAACCTCTAAAGCATTTTTTAGATTCTTAAGAAAAAAAAAACACACTCACACAATCAAAAACAAGAAAAGCCTCATAAAAAATCTAGTTTAATTTATTTGGTTTAACTATATGCAAGTGACAAAATGGTAAAGTAGGTATGAAGTAAACAATTCAGATTGATGAAAAGTTACGACGGAGTTTGGAGAACCTACATTTAATGTGATAGGAACATTTTTACGAGTGTTCTTTAGTACACATTATAATTAACAACTGTTTATTTTCTTTTCAGGAAAATTAATTTTACTTAAATAATTTGAAATTTAAGACGAGTTTGTTGGGAAATTCTATCTTTGTCGTACACTTAAGTTGGATGTATCTTTAGTTTTTTTAGAAAAGGAAGTTTAAAAGTATCGGAAAAGAACCCCCCCAAAATGTAAGATGAGATTTTTTTTGTCAACTTTCCAAGTGATAGGAAGTAAGTACAAACCAGTGAAATTGATTACAGCAACAAGGACCAGAACACTCTCTCTTCCCACTCCTATCTCCGAAGTAAGACTTTGTTACTGAAGAAGACGGGAAGGGTCGACGAAAGATAAAGAAAATATTCCTACGAAAGAAGTACGAAGAGCATTTGGCCAGAAGCCTCTGTTGTAACAAACTAAAGACAAACCTACGACGAACTACCATATTAGTACCATTACAGAGCGCGCACGAGTTCACAACATGCCCAACAATGTTATGTGAAAATTTATGTCAATAATATGCTCCTATGATATCCGTCTGTACTGTTCTGTAGTACAGTACATTCCGACTAGTTTTTCTTTTCTTTTTTTTTTTTTGTATTTATCCTCTTTTGTTCCTGCGCGTGGAACAATTTTCATTATACTCAGTTTCATCAACAGGTTTGAGGTATATGGGGGACTTTTTGTGTTACACAGCAAAATATGTGGGTTCCCTACGAGTTCTACGCCCAACTTAGATATGAATGTTCAATTCGAAAGACGAAGTAATGAGAACTATAACAATATCAAGCCCATAGAAACTCTCTGCAGACAATGGACTTAAATACATCATACTTAAAAACTGCAATAAAAAGACTCGAGGTAGCATACCACTGTTTCATTTTTTTCGGTCGTAGATGTTGACTGACGATGAAGTCCTAAGAATTTTAGAAAGCAGTACAAACAAGAGGTTTTCAACCCGAAGGAGCCTACGAACACCCTTTATTGGTGGGATCATTTCGGAAGTACGCGACATTCATGAACATTGTGCATTATTTTGTTGAAAAATGTGAATGGACTTGACATGATCAGCAAAGCCATTTGTTTCTGTAATAAATGATAAGTATTTAATAATGAGAGATTGTCCCTAGAATCCATGGTGCCGTAGCTCACGAGTGACCCGCGTTTCGGGACACTGACCCGGTGTACGAAGAAACTGGTGCCGGCCGATCAGTACAAATCTCCTTTTAAGATATTGCTAGAAGGTCAAGCTCCTTGTCAAAACTAACTGTCACAAGAATCAATATAATTATTTCATACAGAATTACGACTTTGAACTCAATACGTAAGTAAGGAGCTAACAAAACTAGAAATATCACCATTCCTTTTTGTTAAATTAATGTTTTCCCTTTTTTGTATCGAATCGCTTCGTAAATATTAGTTAGTAAAATCGTACAGATATAAAAATAGAATGATCTGATGAGTGTCGAACAGTATTGTACTTCATAGTTGGTATAAGCTAAAATATCCCAATTTAAACAAAACCATTTCACAACACCTATCTACTGTATTGCCGATCTAAAATGAAAAGTAAAAACTTTCCTTTCATAAATATACTATTTCTGTATTCTAGATAATGTCCATCAATTGTGTCTCAGTTATATGGATCCTTGATTATACTGGGAAAGGTGGAAATTTGAACCATACTTTTACTTGCTTTTTTAACTAATAATGTTGTCTTGGCAATTTTCAGTACAATTTACAATTCCAATTATTTTTCCTTTGAACATTTTCTTATAGTGTTTGATAAAAAGACAATTACTGGTTGCCGGGAGATAATGCACATGGCTTCTACCGTTTACAATGAAATGATATACCAATCTATAGACCTGCTGGCTTTGCGAAAAAAAAAAAAACCTTTAAGCTATTCCAATCTTCTGCTACTTCTTTATGAAAACCGACCCTCCGTTTAAAGCACTTAGCTATGCAATAGAACGTTTGTTAAAACACCGTCCCATCACTTAATTTTATCGTTTGGTATAACAGGCTCGGATCTCCTTCGGCGATTTGGCAGCTAAATTACTTTCAACCATATTGGGCTTCGTAAAACTACATGATATTGGAATAAAATTCTGGGCCAAGGCCCTTCCGGGTTCTTTGGACAAGTTTCGATTTTCGAATAGCTTGCTAAAGACTACGATAAAAACTAGGAGAACGAGTTTGAAAGGATTACAAGATAATTCTCATATACACATAGGCAACATAATGAGCTGCCGAATATTTTGGAGTTAGAAAATTTTATATGACACGCTAGAACCAGTAGGGATCTGTTTGGAAATTCTCGTGTATGCACTCTTTATGAGATCTCAAAGGACTCAAGTGACTGAAACTATATGAGTTTCTTGTGAGTTTAAAACTCACTTGAAAGACCCAGTTTTTCTCCTAGCCTTGCCACATGGTTCATCACAACCTTTCAGGGTGACTTGCAGTATTCGACCAAATAAATCAATAACAGAACGTTTCGTCTTAACTTAACAGCTGGTAACGGACATGACCATTGGAAGGTTAGGAATGACTTTCATTTGAAGAAACAAAATTTATTCTGATAAAAAAGTTTTAAGTTGTATAGCTTCTAAAGAATTCTTTTAAGTTATTGACAAGTTGACAACAATGTCAGTCTTGTGAACGTTTGAGTGCTCACTTTTTGACGTGGGTTCCGAAATGAACTCCGGTATGTAAGATCTTATGAATTTAAACTCGCTTTAATCATTTTCGAAAAATATGAAAGTCAACAACGATCACTCTCTTTGACAATATCCCTCAGTAGGTACATAAAAACACTTTAAGGTTATAAAAAGTAATAGAGTATTTTTCAACAGTTAAATTTAACATATCTAGAAACCGGTGAGGATTTTAGCATCAGTTTGTTATGTTGAGTTAGAAAAATGCTGAGGTTGCATTTTGAGGTAAACTTAAAAAGAATTTCTCATGGAAGGGTCTACCTCCTCAAAGGAAAAAGGGACACTTCATCGCTCTTCTTTACCCCCATGCTTTAAAACTCTATTTCGAACTGTTATTTTGTTCTTCGACCCTGCTCAGTTTCTCTTGAGATCTCTTTCAACAAAGAAATTCTGGGAAAACACGGAATAAGAAAAAAGAAAGATGGTCAGAGAGAACTGACAAATGTCGGAAGTGAGGCAAAAGCATAACGACAAAGGAAATTGCATTAAAGTGAGAAAAAGTACGTGAAAGGAAACGATGGTGAAAAATTAATAAAACTCTAAAAGAATTGTCGTGATTGTAACTAAAATTCTAAATTAAAATGAACCTGAAGTCACAATATTAAAAAATGTATGTAACAGATGTTGAAAAATCAATCTTCTTGGCCTAACCCCCATCCTAACGGGACCTTTCCGTTCATTAATATAAAATGTTGAAGTATATTTTTTCAATTTCTAATGGTAGCTTCTATCGTACTTTTTTCTTGTTTGACCTAAAGCAACCGCACTTTGTTAAACCAAGTTGTGGCCAAGGTGAGAATACTTCGGAGTAACTTGACCGTACAAGTCCCTCCTTACAAAATTCTATGCGAGAAAAAGTTATTTTTCCAAGGTTGTGTATACTTTTCCTTTTCAAATGGAAACAAGATTGTGTAGTTGTAAGAGAAGGTCGTCACATAATGTTGCGCAATTGACTATTTCTAAAAATGACCATAACTGAAAACATTTTATCTCCAGCAAGTGAATAGGCTATGAAGATAATTTCCAATGGAAATTATTTTCCAACCTTTGAAATGTGTTTTTTCGAAATGTTCAACTTAAGGTTCACTTTCAAGTTTCCCTTAAGTCTATGAGTAACAATACACCACTTTTACTGATATTCTTACACCCTTGTAGACAACACGGAAACAAAGCAAAAGAGACTGCAAACTACAAATTTCTCTCGAAGTGTTATTCTTGACAGTTTGCAGTTTTTGCACTACAAAATTCAGTCTTCTACCGTTTACGGATTAACTCGATTTGGAAGGATGACAATAAAAATTGGTTGCGAAAGAGAGTCAAGTTTTCTAATTTAAGACATAATTTCTTTTCACGCAATTCCAATGAGTTCATGGGAGGTAATGGAAAGAAGGTAGGGAGGCTTTCAGCGGACACAGAAAGTGAATTTATGTGTAGACTTTTCAGTTCATTTTCTGCTAAATTAGGATGATGTAAATATTTCATATTTTTTACCCTTCATGATAAGTTTGACAGTAATTCATGATTCCGACAGAATTTTAATCGGAGTCTTTTACATGGAATATTGATTATTGAAATTTCCCATATAGAAAATTAACATGATATTTCAAAACTTAAATTGTGGTGTTTTATACTGACATTGTAAAATCTAGCACTGATATTGTGAATGTAAAACGGGAGAAGGCTGTTATGTTGAGTAACGACACCAGTACTAAAACGTAATGATATAACATTATAATATAATATTTCACATACATAGGCAACGTAACGGTCAACGTAAGGCTAAGTGATTTTATGATCGTACAAGTATTGTTACTGTAATGTTGAGTAAAGTCATTCCAGAAACTGAGCTTTGACATATCTTATGCTGCGCTTTCATAAGTTATTTTTAGATTACATTGTTAAGTATAATGGTATGTGTGGGTTCACATTAACATAACTCAAAACTATTGACGTGTAATTTAAAGTAGTGGCAGTGAAATGTTAAGCATTGAGAAAGTAATGTTACACAGTGTTCAAAACGGAGATTGCAATTGCGTAATTATCGCAGTCATTATGTTGAACAGCCGCCGTTGTAATGTTGAGTAACGAAAGTAAAACGATAACATAGCCAGTATATTGCTACGCATTGGTTTCCTATCATTGGTAGCTTGGGTCTACGATTTCCAAATTTCGTGCTCCCAAATAGCCCACCTTCAGCCCATACAAAGAATACCATGAAATGAAGACTATTAAAATTGTTACGTTGAGTATGAACATAGTTATCTGAAGAGGAAAAACGATTGGAGTTGGAATTATATATCTTGGTTTCTCTACAAATTTCCCTTATCGTAACGTATACTGACACACCGAAAATGATAACGGTGAGTCATGACCACGTCATATCTATTGTTAATATTATTATGCTATTCTCACTTCCATCTTATCACTTATCACTTCTATGAGGAATTTATATAGTCCTATTATAGTCCTTTTATGTGATTGAGTACTTTTTGTGTGAGTGTATTCCAAATTCCTAAAATGATCAAACGGTCCACTGAGTTCAGACGGAGGATCTTACGTGTTACATGGAAGCTAGCCTGTCACAAACAAAAGTAATTTGTCAAAGTAGTAGGTTGACAATACGTCTTCAAGTCATCACTCAGTGACTTCACTTAGTCTTCCATGGGTAGCACAAGGAATAATGTCTTTGACATCAAATCTGATCACGAGCATATATGAACGACGGAATTCTGATTGTTTTAGACTTGTACATGTCACAGCAAATGTAGGTGTCCCCAAAGTCCGAAACATTTGCCTTGGTAGCTTTGGGGGAAGATGAAAATGTAAAGATGTGCTCCGAGGGCTCAAGCTATGACGTCAGCAGGAACTACCGCACACTATATATTCCTTTGTCATCTTGCCAGCACTGAATACGAGAAAAAGTCGATATTTGTGCCAACACAGAGCAAAAAGTCTCAATCCATCCCCCGAATGCTGCAGGGTATGTTTTACTTTTCACTACTAGAGCATAAAAATCTCATCAAACACTGTAAAGGATCTATGCGGATGAGCCCTAGCTGGATGTTTCTTACAATATCCTTCGCTTGACATACCTTCATTTCAAGGATGTTATTAATGATCACATGTTCTCAGGTGCTTAACATGTGAGTAAGAATCGACTACTATACCCTTACCCCTATGATTAGGCTGCTGTCGTTTAAGCAATTCTGGCCTAGTGTTACACAATGTACGTATAAACTACAGATATTATTGATAGTAAAACGTGTTGTAAGCTTAACTTGCAAGGCGTCTGACAGGATTTAGCATGAACAAAATCTATACCAAATAAAACGCCACACAAACTAATGGATATTGCAGCGACTTGTATATTATCTACCAAAATTTCCCAAGTTTCTTGACACTTTACTGTATAACTTGTATAAGGTACGACTGGACCAAGTTAAACTTTAAGCTTGCAAAGATGGCGAAACAGTGGTGAAACTTTTTGCTTTTTGTCTATATTTATATGACGTCAGTATTTAAACCAGAAATAATTAAACTTTGAAGAATTTTACTTGGAGCTTAAAGAAATTACAAACTCAACAGATTTTGCTTGTGAATTATCATCTGTTTAATTCTTTTGAGCAATCAGCTCTTTTGGCAACACACCTCAGAAAGGCACGTATTGATAATTAGTTTCCAATATCTGATTCGAAAGGGTGAAAGCATCGTGGAAAGGTAATTTTTTTCTTTTGGCTAGTGAAAGAGGGGATGGCAACGGGGAAAAGGCAGGAACAGGTTGCATCACACTATTAAAGAGTGCACTGTCGTAAAAGAATGAACAGAAAAGCTGTGAAAATGTTACTGGAATTTTGGCATTTAGTGAAGAATATTTTAACGCCATTATTTTTCTTCGTCTTAAAAAAGTCAAAACCTTTTATTACCTTCTCGGAAATGAATTTTAACTTTTCAGGGAAAGTAAGGGATTGGTCAGATTGTCAAATTCTTATGAATGTTTTCCCTTGAAACATGCATTTCTCACGCACACGTTCATAGGTTCATGTTATAAATGTAAAATCGGACCGTTTTTGAAAATTCCCGAATGAAATGAAGGTTGCAAGTTCGCGATGACGGAAAGAAGATTCCAAGCTCTCCTCACAAGATGGGGCATTTTATCAAATCTTACCAAACAACACCCATTTCGTGTCATGATTTTACCATTTTTGTCTCACCTATCACTTTATTCTGAGCGTTTTTAAGGCCAAGAACCTGTTGATATCGATTCAAGATAAAATAGCACTAACTTCATTGTCATGACTTTCTGGGTCTCTTGACAAACGTCAGACAGAGAAATTCTGATATTATGATCTCTCTTGGTAGCGTTTTGCTTTTATCATCCCACAGGAAGTACGTTCGATTGAGTTGCCCCCGGCTAATTTTTGAGGTTACTTACTTCATCAAACGTAGAATAATCACGAATGATTCCAATACCTTTCAACGATTCTTTATCTTAGACCAATCTTTGTTCACAATGAGGGCATTCCATCATTGTGGGGTTTAATCGACGAGCAGCTAAATCAGTCTGACAGAAGCTATTCAGTTCATTTTTCAAAGACAATTTAAGGCATCAAATCTGTATCGTTTTACGTTTCCAAACTGGCCGTCCCTCTGGGAATCACCACTTTGTCTCTAAATTTGTATTCCATTACAGTAACCGAATTTTGTAGAATGTTACATCCGCATTTTGATCAGTCACTAATGTGGACATTTTTGGATTTGAAATTTTCTAGAGAGATCTCGTGGGACCATTTGACAATCGAGCAATCTCTCTGAAGCTGATAAAAAACTGTAAAAAATGGTATGAAATTTCAATGTTTAGCAATACAGGGACCGTCTTATTTTCTTAAACCTGTCAGTCACGTTCAGCCAAGAGTCTGATACCAATAATTTCATTTCTATTAAACATGCTTCTAAAATATGTATGAATACATGCGAAGAAGCAAAACATGAAACAGGTTTTTGTTGTGGTTGCCGGCCTGAAACAGCATCTTTTCAACTTGATTTAATAGAAGAGGTAATTATGG
>JAAAJZ020945359.1:0-10571 GCA_010015985.2 Actinopyga echinites | reverse complement strand
CCCCCTCCCCCCCCCCCAAAAAAAAAAAAAAAAATCATAACAAAAATTAAAGGAGTTAAAACAGAAGAGTTACATAGGACAATTTAAAAGCAGCTTAATTAATTGAACAATAAAATAAGCAGAAATGTGTCTTGCTGAAAATTGATAGCATGAGGGAAACATGTAGCTCCAGGCTAGCAGCAGACAGATTCTGTCACTGTGACAAAACTGCTTGGCAAAAGAATCAAACAAGTCCATTAGTCTGGTAGGAATAAATTATTGAACTTACTCATTTTAGGATACAGAACTTGTAACAATTATCCTGGATGTGTTTAACAGGGTAAGGATTTGGAAAGGTTGTGTCATTTTTCATTGTACTGATTAGATTTTTTCAATAACCTTCTCTCATACATAAATGATAGTGATGGATGAGAAGAGTTTGTGCACTGTTCAGTAGAATTCTGAACCTGTTCCAGCTCTTTGGCATAAAGCTAAAAAAATAAATACTTAACTTGAAGACAATTTGGATGGTAGACTGGTTTAATATGCACTACTTCAATTGCTTGGTACTGTACTTTGACAGTGATTTAATATTTGTAGCCTTCTACACTCATGTAACAACTGTGCTATCAATTGTGATAAGATCATGAATATTATTACCTTTCTTAAACTAAACATCAGTTCCTTTGACGTACTAATATTTACCATCAGACTAATGCACCACCCCAAAAACTTTCTTAGTTTTCAAACAGGGCTGTGTGTTATGTTACATTATTACCAACTCCCAATAATTTTTAACTCATTATCTGACGGGTCCGCCCACAGAACGTCATCTCTCATCTTCCCAAGCACCAAACTTCACATACATGACCTCTGACATAGCATTTGCCTTCTTGCTAAAGATATTTTACAAATGTGAGGCGGGAATGGATGAATCTTTGCTTGCAGATTTGAATGTAACAGTAAGTCAATGCACCCTGTTTGCAAGTTCAGGCTGAAAGTGACACTGTTTGGGGTTGGAGGTCACAGCCAAGTTACCTGTACAGATGACGATAGGAATTTTCAAGTGTAAGCTTGATACATGTTATTGTTATTGAAGAAGATCATAGCAAACATTATTTCTCACTGAAGGGTAAAACCATACCTGCACAGTACTTCTTCATGAACACTTGGGGATTGTATCAGGAGTGCATGCAATTGCAATTTCAAAGTAATGCCACACAGTCTAATGAGTGCTGTGTTCTCCAGACAACGGGAGACACTTCCCATCATGCACTGCATGAAAATGACTTCTGACATGTGAGAATGTGAGAAGAAGAAAAGCTAGAGTTTGCTTGGTTTAGCTTTCCAAATGTTCAGTAAAAGTAGTCATGTACTGTAAATTTGTAATTAAGGTGCAGTTTTGTATCATTTGGTTGTGTGGAAAGTATTATGTTCTTTAAATTGTCCTATTTAGAGTATATTTTGGTGCTGGATGCTAATGAGTTAAAAATTAGTGTCAGCAGAATAGGGGCTGTGGTGTGGAGTGGAAAGTGTATTGGCTTTGTAACATAACACACACCTCTGTTCGAGGGCCATCGCTTCCCCAACAAAGTTAGAGCTGTTGTTATCTTAAAGAAGACTGTAGCTAGTGCTGTATCATCATATGTAGGTGACTTGATACTTGACGGTACTGGTACAAAAGCAGAGTAGCACTTGGGAGAGCACAAATCTTTGGTGGCACTGTGCAGTATACTGGTGGCAAGCTGGGCAGATGTACATATCTTGTAGTTTTGGACCAACCTATTTCTCAGAAGCATTTTGTTGACTGAACTATTTCTCAGTCTTTAGTTGTAACTTGTTTGTCTGTAGAACTCAAGTTTATTAAAATCCGGTACAAAAATGTGAAATCACATAGTTGTAAAAAGGATCATTGTAAAAATGAATGATAATAGATAGCCTAAATGCTACAAAGGATCACAATTGAATATATTTACAAGTAATAAATCAATAGTAAGTAAGTTAATGGAAGAACACTTTGAGTAAAAATGGCAGCCCTATAAATGAAAGAGTTTTTAAAAAGTATTGTCCTGAACTCTGTCTTGAACGTATAGTCCTGAACTTTAGAATAATTGTGTCAATTGTATGCATGGATGTAGTAAGGTATGGACATTGTACAGAATGCTGTTGGAAGTATTAATCATTTATCTCCAACAGATTGGCCCATGATGACTTGTTTCAAACGAAAATCACACAAATTCTGAAAAAGTGTACTTTTTACATGATAATGTATACAAGCACAGGGAGAATATAGTTTTGATTTGTAGAATTTCATCTTTTTTGCGCCAGGTGACAGAAGCCAATTCATTAACTACTGCCAGGAGACTTCATGTCAGTGAGAAAGCTTGGTGTAAACTAGCAAATCACTTCACAGTAGTACTCAGTGATAGGGACACAGAACAGCTGTCACACTTACAAGGATTCATAGCAAGGCATAGGGAACTAGCTATAAAATTTGACGAAGTTCTTCAAGCTGATGACCAAAAATCACATGAACGCCTTACCCAAGTCAGGTTGGGCATAGAGAAATGGATTGAGCATTTTGAAGGAGCGATTGTGTAAGTACTGTTGTATGTTTTCATTTTCATTGTGGTGACAATCACAACGTTAATGCATTGTTGATAGCTTGTTAGTATATATTTGTCTGCTTTTGTCAGATTCACTTTTTAATGCAGTGAGAGTAATTCTGATAAGTTGTAAGTATAGCTGTCTCATCTTTAGAAGCAGAATCTTAGTCTTGGTAGTTTCAGTTTAGGTCACCGCAGGTTTAAAAATGGAAACAATAATAATCAGCATATCTCATAAAGGTTTCATTGATATGCATAATATGCTACCTGGCATGTTTGTATCTTCAAGTAGATGCACTGTAGTGCTTTTGGTTTAGGTCAGAGGTCATGTAGGGCCACTAGAGGTCAACGTGAAAACTTTGTGAACATGATATCTCAAATTGGGTTACATCAGCAGCTCTCAATTTTTGGGCGTGTGCTGCATGCTTTATGTCAAATAGATAAACTCTATTATTTTGAAGAAAGTCAAAGGTCATCTAAAGTCACCAAGCCTGTTTATGTAGCATGTCTAGTTGGCACGAGTTCTAATTTAAACCATGTAAGTGTGAATGCAGCCATTCTCATCTTGTCTGCATGGAATCCTTACTGGGTAGGAATGAATTATCAAATGATTGAAGGGAGAAGAAACTTCAAGAGTCAGGTAATCTAGCAGCTCATCAATGTGAGATACATTGTAGAGTTGTCTGGTGACTTTAATTCTTCTCGCAAATATTTTGACAAAGGAATAATATGTGTAATATTTTGCACCAGTTGTTTCAAAGTTGTAATGTGGTTTATAACGAAAGGGTAGCAAGTACTATTGAACTGTTACTTCATTGATGGAACTTTTTGTAAGAAGAGACAGTGTAATGAAACTTGATTTTGTTCAAGGCTTGTGGGATGCTCATTGTAAACATATCAATCTGTAGTGTTTTGTTTGTTATTACTATTTCACTGTTATGTATTAAAACTGATCATTGTCACTCTAGCTCACTCTTGGATGGTAGTGTGATTGGCTCAGAGCCTGCCACACCACGACGTTCATCAAGGTATGGGTTTAAACAAACTTACTGAGGTGGACCTTACAATTGAATCTGTCTTTTCCTCTCTCTTTTTGCACCTCACAATTTTCATAAGTGAACACTTTAATTTCCTTCTTGCTGTGAATGGGTTTAAGTGAGGAACTGAATACCATCTTTTAACAGCAAGGTAGAAAATTTTAAATAAAAACTAATATTGTTGACATCAATAGCTTCCCAAGTAGCTTTTTACTGCTTCTTAAATCTTTAAAAGATCCCCTTGATGGTGAGTGTTATAAGGTTAGAGTTTAGGGACCAGTAACTGGGGGGGACCTTGTTGTCCACAGGACAGGACCCCTCTACAAATAGGTACACAAAAAAGAAAGTGAGAACATCAAACTTGAATATGAAATACATGTAGCCTTTGCTCCAAATTGTGATGCTTAATAAGGCTGTAATATACAAATAGCAAAATTTAATCAGCAAAATAAAATTCTGGAAATATCTCTCAGGTTGTGCTGTTTGTACAGTTCAGGTATTCCTTTCCTGGAGTATCTGTTTCCTACACTCTATAACAACACTTGAAGTGTTGCTTTGCTTTGCTTGTTGATGTACTGTACCTTCAGTGAGGAAGGTGGCATTCAAATTAGCCCCAAGTTTGAAAGGTGAGAATAAATCAGGTAATCAATGAATTACAGTACAGGTCACCCCAAACTGTGTACCCTAACATCAGATCAAAGCAGATGCAATTGAGATAAATAACTTTGAACTAACCTTTGAAGTAAAAGATTTTTTCCTAGCATCATTGGGTTCTAGTATTCCTCTGATCACATTGTTGTACCCTGAAAATATCACATGATACATCTCAGGATAATGTCATACCAAATTTATCCATGAATTCTTCCCAAACACATCATGGTGTTTACCTAATTAATTAATTTTTTTCTGTAGGTATGTCTTTTTCTTTTATGTCAGTATTTTAAAGAATATAGTACTTTTCACATTCCGCAGGCCTCAGAGCATTGTTTCATACTGGACATGTTTTCAAAGGCCAATAAAAGCAAGTTTCTTAGTACTTGGAAGATTTTTATATGTGTTCTCCAGGAATATTTAAACACAACTAATAGATAAATTCTGGATATCATTCCAAACTCTTTTACACAGCTTTAGGTTAAAGGCAGCAGAGGCTCAAAGAGGAGCAGAGAACCTAAACTGGCAAGCACATGGCCCATTAGTTTAGCCACACATGCCCAGTGTTACCAACAAGCAATCAGCGCTCTTAATATCAACCTGATTCAGTGAAAATTGCACACTACTCATCAGACGTCTCTTCCTGGCCAAAATTCAGGCCTTCTCTTTCTCTCTTGAAACAACTCTAACTCACATTTAATTTTCTAAAATAAACTTGTTGCACACATGAAGAAGAAATGTCTTTGAATTTTCTTGACAGTAACAGTGGAGACAAGTTGACTACCCTGCCTACTCCAACATGGCTTATGAATGCAAATAAAGCATACCAACCCATCTGTCATTACACCAAAGTGATTTTTTACACAAATTATTTGTATAATTTATAATGGAAAGGTTCTATGTGAGACAGTGACTTCTGTGAAGGGGTAAGGAGGTGGGAAGGTGTTAGGCTGTCAGTTAGTGTGTTACATATTCAAGGCTTTGTGACAGCTTGTTGTCCCAAAATTATCAGAAAGTAGCATCATGATTGTTAAAATCGAAGGCATGTCAAATGTAGGTTGTCTGTTAAAAGCTGCAATGTCAAGTAAGAAAAAGTGGTAGATCCTCCAGAACTCAGTGATGTGACCAATCAAATGATTTACTGAGTGTTTAAAAGTCAGTGATGGTATTTGGCAGGATGTTATCAAATATGTGGTCAAAAGTGAGAAGTATACAGGAAACCAGTCATGGAACTGATTCATAGTGAAGTAATTTGTCTTACTGAAAGGTAAGCTGTAGCGAGTGCACTATTCCTAACCCTAAACCCCAATCCTAACCCCTCCACTCCTTCTCTTAATACAAAGGAAAATATGATAGTAGTGCACTCTAGTTTCTCATTCAATTACTTTTGAAGTTTTGATCACCTAACATAAAACAGGTAGGTTTTGTAAACCAAGTTCAGGATCTCAGACATACAAGTAACTTCTGGATGGTTCCTTTGCCGAAGTAAAATATGCATGAGGTTCAGCTCATGCATTATATTTAATGTGTCATACTAATGCTCAGAAAATTAGATGCGAGATCAATAAAACAGCCTGCATTGTACCAAACAGGTGACAATTTATCATAATGTTATTTGAAACTAACTGTTAGAGTGTCAATTTGTCAGTAAATTCTTCAACTTATGTTGGAGCATACTTTTCTGTATTTAAGCCTGCAATACCTAAGCCGTAGCCTATTGCGTTTTTTCTCTTAATGTGAATGTTTGTGTGGTGAGAAGAAGCAAAACTATTGCCAAAGGTGTCCAAAATTATTTGAGCGGTAAACATTTCTGAAGTATGTATGAGTCCTTGCAATATGTGCTTTCAAGCTTTACCTGTGTAATGTTTTGTATTTATAATACATTTTGTCTTCACACATCTGTAGAAAATTTTGAACATTCTTTTTCTGTGTCCTTTTTTGCATTTTACATTTTTTAATCAGAGCATTTAGTAATATTGGTTGCAGGATTTTAAGATTTACAGAAAACGTGCCTTGACATATGTACCTAACATACCCAGCATGCTCGAACCTTGACCTTTCCAAAGGTATTGCTCCTCAGGATGGAGCTGTGATAAGTTAAGTAATCTTCAGCTTATTTCACAGTAGATCTCCTTAAATTCATAATAAATGAATGGCATGCAATCTTTAACATTCTTCTAACAGAGCGAGTGAACGTGGTCATACTGTTGTTAGTGTACCAACCATGGAAATGATTCAGAGTATGTATGATGACATGAGACTCTGGCAACAGGTATGGTCATTTCTTGTCTCCTTATTACCATTGTTAAGTGAGCAAATGTCATCACTGTGTCAACATCTAAGAACTCATTTTTTGAAAATTGATTACTAATGATTCAGTGTGGCATGTTTAATTACATTACATGGAATGATGGTGAAACTTTTGATCATGGTCTTATCAGTTGAAGAGTATTGTAATGGAGGGTAAATAAAGAATGAATTAATGGGGGCTACATTATTTTGTCATGGGTTCCAATCTGTTCTCCTCCTCCTCCCCAGTCTTGTGATCTCAAGAGTAAACGGATCCTTTGCAATTTTCTCTCAAATAGATTCTAAACAAAGAGGTGGAAAAGTTTGGGGGTGATGTTCTTCTGACAAGGGAAGACAGCCTTGAGCAAATACAGAAACAGGTGGACTCCTGGACAGAGACTGCACTGCAGGTCTTCAACCGCCACAAACCCAGTGATGGAAGTGAAAATCCAAACCAAGAAAAACTGGAAAATATGATATTAGTAAGTTTTGGCTGTGCTTGAGGTTTCTTCCCTTTCTTCCATCTTTGCTTCAACTGGGCAAATCCAAAGAGTAGATGTTTGTTTAGAAGAAATGTTTGTTCTTGATGAGGCAAATTATTGTCTTAAAGCAGTAAGCTCTAGTAACTTCTAGAGTATCATCTTGCTGACTTACCTATTCTCAAGTAGGGGGATTCACTGAAAGTCATGTTAGTCTTTCTGGTTTTTTATTTCTTTATTATTAAGTTTATTTAGCTTTTATTGTATTTGATTTGATACTCTTTATTTCACCTTTACTAATATAGTTAAAACATTCACAAGGATATGCATTACACAATAAGAAAATAATACAGTCAACAAAATTACACGGATCATGTGACATAGCAGTGGGGGAGACCTGAAAAAAGCACTGCCTATTGAGGTCAGGCCACCTTTGGAACAAAAGAAATTGAAAAAAGGGAAAAAATCAATGACATAAAATTAGAGACTTATAACATGTACATTTATATCTATACACTTTACTGTACAAACATATATGCATATATTCACAGATTAACATATAATAAACATTAAACTCTAAATATGAAATGTTTCTTCAATAATTTTTTAAATAGTTAAATTGACTTTTATCAGCCAGTATTAAATCAGCCATGATACCACTCTTTATGCTTTGTATGTTTTACATTCAACACAACCACTTTGTCAAATGGTTGATTCATTTGATGGCCTTTATTAATGTATGTCCTGTTTTAAAATTATTGTAATTAAAGAAACCAATTATTATAAATGTTTGTCGTAATCTCTGTTCCTAACGTAAACCCTGTCATTTTTCTTTTTTCTCTTCCTACCAGCTTACAAAGGTAAGTGTTTTGTGCAATCCTGATTGTTACATACTGTACAATAGTTTATTACTGCCTATCCCTGATGATGTGCTCACTTAGTCTAAATTTCCATCATACTTGGGATCAAACCAGTATATGTATGTTACGGAAAAGTCATTTTTTCAGTCTTCCTAAATAATTACTGCTGAAGTTGAAAACTGAAGATGTTGTCTTGTTAAACTGCCATGCAGCTGCAGTTCAAACATATTTGGCAGTGGAAGGGCCTTAAACCAGCAATAATACCTCTGCTTTCTACTTTATGTAAAACTGTGGTAGGATGTCCTGTTGTGATTTTTTTCTGTATGATTTTAATAAATTCAGTATGGGATGAGGTGTGCCCCCATACGTGGTTTGAAGCCTAGCAGATCACTCAAAGTTGAAAAAAAAAAAAAATGTGGAATGCTGTGTTGTATACTTTAATTTGGAGTGAATCACAAAAGTGCAGTAGGTAGGTCAGGATCAGGTGACTGTATATGTATGTGAACTTGCTATCACTAGATGTGAGATAGGCTACAATTTGTTGATGTTTATAGTGTTCCATTTCTTTGGTTTTGCATTGCTTCCATTAGACTCTTAAAGAGGTAAAGTATTCGCTATCTTTCTATGTGCATTCTTTGATGTGATGACTTCCCTTGTTAACATCTTTGTCACTATGCTGTGTTACATCTCTTGGAGTGTCCTAGGGCCTGTTCTACAAAGAAGTACTCTTGATCTTAAAAGTTTGATTTATAGTACACTTGCCAACAGTAAATCAAACTTAAGATTGCATGTAACTCTTTGTGGAACAAAGCTCTGGCTGCTATCTGCTGTCATGAGTCAACAGTAAATCAAACTTAAGATCGCACGTAACTCTTTGTGGAACAATGCTCTGGCTGATATCTGCTTTCATGATAACATTACAGGTAAAGCTGCAAAGACAAGAATTATCTTTGTCGTTGCATTACACAAATATCTCCACTGATTTTACTTTCTGTGATAGAATGTGACTAGCACAGCAATATCTGTCAAGAATTTTAGTCTTTTTACAAGATTTCACATGGTCAAGTTTCATACGAAGTTTAGTGGCCTTTTAACCTGCTTGATTTGCATGTTGTGTTTCTGTTCAAAGTTGTTATGAAGAAATTTATGAAGAACATGTCAAACTGTAGGCTTATTAATTTACATTATTAAGCATATTGAATTCAGTATACGAATAAAAAGAAAATCAATACTTACCTCAGGGAGGTGTTATATAGAGAGAGAGAGCATTACAGAATTCCTTTGAAGTGAGCTTTTACACTGCCAAGATCAAATTGTGATCTGTTGTTTGCCTCATTCTTCAAGTTTCTGTAGGAGCATCCATGGATTTAGGGAGTTGACACCACAGAGGCCTGTCATCTGCTACCCCTCACCTGGGACTGGGGTTTTTTATCTACTGCCTGAACATTGCCAGTCACTAGAGATATAAAACTTTATTCTATCTTTCCACTCCGGTAACATGCATAAAAATATTGCAATTAACATACATGTGTTAAATTGTGAACATTAATTTGCATCTAATTATCTCTGGACAATTCAGGAAACTTTCAGTGATGCTATTAAAGAATTATGTTCTGCATTTTGCTCATGGTCTATTTAAAAGGGTAGGACTAGACTGCTCCATTTATTCTTAAGAAACAGTTGTTTTGAGTTTTGATAAACCTGTCTTCATAGTCCTGGCGGTACAAACCCCCACATCAGTTCTATTTAGGCCACTTGTTCAAGCATTATGTGAAGAGAATGGTGTCATTAGAAGATTTAAATCAAATTTGAAGCATCAAATAAGGATATGAGCCTTGATACAGTAAGCCTAATCATTGGCTTACCTTGGTAATCTCTCCACAGATACTTGGATAACATAAACTATCCATACTCTCTCCATCCAAACAACACCTCCCTGCCTTTAGCGACTATAAACAGAAGACTGGTCTGCTGTAGTGTACAGTGTACTGTACATGTACCGTTTGCTGTTCTGTACTAATGTAAACTGTTACAGATACAGTAAGAGGCATGTCAAACTGCTATTGAGTGGGGAGATTTTTATAAGAAAGTGTTGCTCAGACTGAACTTCACAAAGGTCAGATCTTTCAGGTGAGCTTCTTGAAGCTCAGGCACCCACATGAAGCTCTGACATCCTCATCAAGCGTAGTCATCCTTCATGAAGTTTTGATATTGTAAGCTCAGATACTATACCATTTATGAAGCTCTGACATCTGTCTAGTTATGAAAGTCAGGCACTTTTAATGAAGCCCGAATGAAGCTCTGACATCTGTAATGAAGCTCAAATACCCTTCATGAAGCTCAGGCACCCTTCATAAAGCTGTGACACCTTTGTTCAGACATCCTTTATGAAGCTTTAACACATTTAAGGTAACTGAGACATCCTTCATGAAGTTCAGGTGCCCTTGGTGGAACTCAGTCACCCTCAGTGAAGTTCAAAGCACCCATCATGAAGCTCAGATGCCATAAGTGAACCTAAGTTTTTATTTCTCCTTTGCAGATAAACTATGGTGGAAGATTGTATTTTTAATACACTTCATGTGCTGCTCTATAAAACAAGTTTTCTTAGGAACCCAGCTGATATTTTGGATGAAAGACAGAGTTATAAACCCTTTGAGATATGCAGAAGGA
>JAAAJZ020944253.1:0-10571 GCA_010015985.2 Actinopyga echinites | reverse complement strand
GAAAAATTGAGATTTTCCAGGTTTCTTTACTAAGGATTCAGTGCCCATTAAACATAGCTACATGCTTCATTTTGATGCTCAAATTACGTCTATACCTCCAGAGCTTCCGGGGGCTTCGCCCCCTGGGCCCCCACGCCGTCAGGGGGCCCCCACGCCGTCAGGGGGAGCGCTTTGCGCTCCCGTGGCGCCTTCGGCGCCGTTCCATCCCCCTCCCCCAGGTTCAAAAAGAAATCTCCGCCACTGTATATTACACTACTGCTACGCAAAAGTGTACATGACACGTCTCACGAGCAAAGGTATTACATACAATATTAACACATTTTATTGGCTCACAGACTACCAGATTTATGAAATGGCTATTTCTACTTTGGAATTAAATAACACAAAAATGCGAAAGCCGAAAAGTACGGTGAACAGAGAAGCCCCTATGCGATTCGCCCATTCACCGATCTCAATTTTTGGTGTGCACTGAATGGGAGAATCAAATAGCGGGTCTCTGTTCACCAATTTCTATTGATCGGTGCGGTATCGCTTTCTTTTACTATATCGACCTTTGCTACATTACCCCTTTGACGTCGTCATATCATGTTTGTACAAGTAGGTACAAGTACTTGTATGAAGGTACAAGTACTTAACTCACGTCTTATTTAATCACATATTCTTTCGTTTAGGTTTTTTGTACACCATCTCAACAAATTTGGAGAGCGGGAGAAAAGAGGGGCGTTTTCGCTGTTCATCGATCAACAGAAGTTGGAGGAGTCTTGGAAAGGTGACGTGGTATACCACTGTATTCAGTATAATTAATCTGTATTTGTAGATCACCGCAAGAAGCCTGCGTAGGCAATGAATACGCTCTTTGACGATTTCACGGCAGTAACTGAAATCACATTGTCAGAATGTAGTGGCCTATTTGCACTGACAAGAAAGGCAAAGGACTGTCTATTGCGATGGTGAAACTGAAATTTTAGCTTTGCTCCTATTTACACCACCAGGCCACTTATGTTTTAAATAGTGATGTGCTGAACGAAAAACTGTCCTCCCAGCAGGTAAGCGAAAGAATATCTGATTAGAGAGCGTTTTAAAAGAGGCGCGATAAACAATTTAGTAGAGATATTTAACAAGGTCATCAAAGTGGTAGACACTGCCACCTTTGCATGGGAAAAACTGACGGTGGTTTGGGAAACCAAAAAGAACTTATTCATCGCAAACCTGTTTTCACGATACTAAAAAGAAATATTTATACAGATACGGTGTAGGATTTTCAAAGGATTGAATCCTACTAAAAACATTTCAAACAGCACGAAATCGTGTAGCCTATGTAGTAGTCATGTTTTGTACTCCTTTATTGCAAGGATACAAGAAAACCTTTGAACACTTTGCTGGTCTGATGCTGCACTGTCACCACTCAGGAACGGATGCCGTGCTACGATCGTTTTCTCGTTACACGGACACAGAAGTCTCACACAGTACCTACGGAATCGCTCGCTAGTAAAACTGTAAACCACGGGGTTGAGACATGAGTTGGCATAAGGCAGGAGAAGGGCAACATTTTTGAAGTTGGCAGAAAGTATGTTAGGTGCATATCGCTGCATAATATTGTACATTGCCAACGGCATGTAGCAGAACACAAAAACGACAAATACAGCCAGAAGACTCTTTGCTGTCGTCCAGTGAGAGTTACGAATTGCGCTGGCAGCATTCTCAAAGCTTTTGTTAATGGCTAGATTACTTTGCCGAACGTAGAGGACTATCCGAACGAACAGCACGCTCGTAATGGTCACGGGGATAAGGAAAAGAACAACGTTTAAGTAGATGGCCTTAAAATCGTTAAACCAAGCTCCGAAGGGTAGTGATAACTTGCAGGCGAAAGGTGTCTTGCCTTGATAGTTGCTTTTGTCATCTTCGCTGGCGTACACGCTCTGTGTAAGAAAAGGAAAGTATCAAAAATAAAACTTAGGTACTGTGTGAAAGCTTGCCTCCTCTCCTTGCCGCTTTTTCAACCATTGCAAAAGATGTAAACAAACAAACGAGATATGTTATTATTACTGTTTTCTTCAATGGAAAAAGGATCGTGAGTCACAAAATCTCTTTTAATTTGAGTTTTTGTGACTGCAGACATTATCTATTCGAGCTTTGATGTACCACAAGAAAAATAGTTTTTTGCTTGTTTGTAATTGAAAATGTCACTGTTGTTTTGGCTTAGTCGCAATTATAATAATTTATTATGAACTATTAAGTCTACGCAAGACCTGTTGTTAATGCAATGCTATTCTGTTACTTCAATGTGACAACAATAGAAGATGTCCTTAAGCGGCATGTAATTCGTCAGAATAATGCTCGTAAAATATAACTAGTGATTAATCACAATTACAGCCCTTGAATCGGCGAGCCATGTGATCAAGTTCTTAACGAGTATCACCTCAGGATTCAAATCAGAGAGCATAATCACTTAACTTCACCAAATGTATGATGCTATTCTGCAAAGTTCCATTTCATTGAATCATTTCTACAGTCAAACTATGTAATAATTTGAAGATAATTCATCAAACGAACTTGCGTAAAATGTTTTGTTTATGCATCATTTCGCGTCATATTTTTTTGGAGAGAGCTGCTCAAGAACCAGCAGTGAGTGCTACTTTAGTTTGTTAGGGCTTAAAGCAGATAATGGCAAATTAAGGTAATCTGTTCATTAAGGATTCATTTTGTTTTTATTTCGGTGACAGAAGACCAGGCTTTCTTGATGATGTACCTTTGGTGTAATTGAAATCGTGAAGGATGTTTAAACATTTGAATTGCTTTGAAGACTACTACACTTGGTTAGTGTGAATTTGGTTTGATTCTATCGCACATCACTTTATTCTTGTCCAAGGACATGGCTCTCTCACTTTGCTCCCTGCCACCCTCGGGGTGTTTATATTTTCAGTGCAACTAGAGTTCTTTGTTAGATGAAACCATCTAAGATGTGACCATCGTAGATATTCTTATTATATAACGCATTTATATATTGCGTTCCTTTGTAGTTGTCAAACAACGATATATCCAAAAGCGCTTTACAATAGGTTGAAAAAAAAATGAAAGTGGTCAAACAACCAACAAGGTTGACATTAACCGGCTAAAATGGAAACAACCTAAAGAACGCATGAGAAGGTAAACATCAAAGAAGACAGACAAATTTAGAGCCACAGAGTAAAAAAAAAAAGAGTTGAAGAACACAGTTAACGATATATTCCATAGTTGCCTTAGTTGGCTTTCCGTAATTAAATTTGATGTTGCCACATGTACGCTTCAACTTGTAACCAGGAAGTAATTCATCAAGGAAGGCATGCTGTCCTGAAACAACAAACCAATAACTTTGTTATTACATTTCTTTTGAGGTCACCTACGTCTTCAGTCTTAAATCCTGCAAACTCTTAATGATTGAGGTAACTTGTCATTAATTTTCCCCAGATTTAAAAAAAGTCTATCCTTGTTACAAAATCAAAGTTCAATAAATTTATCTAGAAGTTTTATGAAAATCCAATTTTGTTATTGAGACCTGTGAATTTATACGATCTAATGATAATCTTATTCTTATTTACGATATAACTGCAGTTGTGTAATTGGGAGTGGCATGTTCACCTTGGCCTTTTTCAGGAAAAATTAAGATTATTTGGCCAAGGTCTTGGGGAACTTGAAGCAAACGAATTATTGAACTTCAGAGATTATGACTTGCAGGGCCGATAGCCACGAAAGCGTTAATGTGCTCATTATGAAAAGGTGAAATTGTCATATCGATCGCACAGGAACTTCAGCTCGATCTTAATGGCAATAATGAAAAAGAGTTGTATCGTTGTAAAAATTTCGGAACATTGGGCATGGTACTGATTTCTGCATTTTGTATGGACGAAAGGTGTTGCGCAAGGAAAGATATATTTGAATAAATCTCAGGAAAAGTCAATATCATGATAATTATTAAAAGGTGAGGTTTAAGCATTGGGATGTAATTATGTAAAGAAACGGTAAGCTGGGCAATTTTTAAAACCTAATTGACATCACTTTGGCTGTATTCTTTATGTATTTCTTTATTTTAGGTCTGTACTGTAATTGTAAAGCCATTTGAAGACATTTTAATAGTGCAAAAAGTAATTAACTATACCCAGTTTACCGTCGTTTCTTTAGTTAATCACATCAAAATGCTTAAACCTCAGTAATTGTTCACAAAATTTTAAACAATGAACCAAGGAATATAAATTCTAAAAGTGCGGAATCGGCAAGTGTAGCAAATTCTGACCTACCCTTCTTTCGGAAAATGTTCCAAAATACTACTCTACCCAAGTTTCGATTTAGCTATAAGCTAACTAGGCTTTGACTTTGTGGCCCTCTGGGTGATTCAAAAATTTTCACATTTTGAAATTTTGTCTAGCCGCACAGGAGAAATAAACCGATTTGCCAAACTGAGCAGTTTATAGAAAATGGCCCTATAGTTGTCATGCCTCATGGCCCTTACGAAGTGCTAATCCGGTCCTGAGCGCAATACGTTCTCAAAAAGATAAAACGATTAACGTTAACCAACAGTTCCATTTATATTTGTACGCAATCATCCTGTTGTCCGTAAAAGTATCCATGCGTTCTCTTGAAAAAGACTGACGTCGTTCGTTCATCAAATTAAGTACATGGACTACATAAGACCTTTCCTTGTTTTGCTTCCTCCCTGCCCTTTTCTTCCTTTATTGTTAACTTTAATCTTGTGTTCCCTTCTTATAGCAATTAAGACAGATTTCGAAAATCGTAGCCAGGAAATTTAAGGAATGGAAAAGAAACTGATTAATCTTCTGCCTTTAGTTACTGTACCTGTTATGTTTTAATTTAACAACTTGTGTGTCACTTTTTTCACATGATGAACCTACAGACAAAAACGGGGTCGAAGTCTCTGTGTATTCATTCTCCGATTTGTTGCTGTTTCTGCCTTTTGCTCTATTTTAGCTGGGCCGAAATCTTGTAGCTTTTGGCGACCATTCCCTTCTGTCGAAAATCTCTCACTTTGATTGCCACATGTTTTAAAAGACTGACTTTTCGTGACGTTTATTTCCCATTCGATCGGGCTAAAATATTGAAGGTGGTTTGTGGGAGTTAAAATTTTATACACTTACGAAAATGTTATAAAATCGAAGGTGATGAGAGTATATGCGTGTGGGATGGGGACAGGAAGCTGTAACCTCCATTCCGTCAAAAACGTAAGCTCTTTTCCAGCTGATTTGTGATTAATAAACTAAAACAAATTCGGGAATAGTGCTCGGCTACCCAGTCAAAAGGAGGACACTATACATATCGACACGATTCTTTTTCTGAAAACATAAAAGTTCTTCTATTACTACAAACTTTTCTTTATTTGGCGAAACACCGTGGATAAAGAGTTTGACTGGCACTGAATGAAAGTTTAGGAATAAAAAAAATAATAGTAGTAAAGATAGGGTCACTTGAGTTATCGGCATTTTTTTTTTTTTCGTTATGATGATGCATCTGCTTCAGATCAGGGAGCTGCCATAGCTCCCTGTTCAGATTATATTCAGTGAATGTTAGGTTTCAAAATACTTGGTATTACAAGAACATCCTGCCCTACGGCTGCGTCTTCGTCCTCATCTACCACAAGGAAGAAGTTTGTAGCAAAAAAGCAACAAAAATTATCCTAGTAAAATTTCGTTTATTTCCAGTACTCCTAGATTGATCAATTTTCTGTGCAAAGATTTGTTTGCTGCATTGCAGTCGTACAGGAAAACAAACAGAAAATAATGTCCGTGAAGGCAACGTATATAGAATAATGTCCAGCATTTTTAAAGAATTAATGGGAGGTAATGGAGGAAAAGCAGGTAATAGCAGCATGTGGTTCATGGTGTCACTAATTGATACCTATTCTTTATCGGGAATCTTGGTTTTCACGATCAGATGCTTAGCAACGCTCTTCCAAAGGTACTTTCAGTGCGCGCAGTAAGCGAAAGAGCAATTTTTCGTAAAACCAGGGAGTTGCAATAGCAATAGTAACTCCGTGGCGAAACTAAAGACTTTGACCGGGACTTGGGTTAACTAAAGTGGCGAAGCTGTAAATGTCCAACGTATTGACGTTTCTAAAATCTGTCTTTCTAACAATATCCCACTGATCATTTACTTAAGTTAATAATAACCAACTCGAGCACGTTAGCTGCGCTGAGAAAAAGTTTCAAACACTTTTTTCTTAAAACTTTTACAGCTTTTGACATGCATAGAAAGCTTCAAAGATGTTAAAAATCAGTGATTCAAGAAAAGAATTAGTCATTGGTGGAGAGTGGAGACACCTAGAGTGAATGAGTAAGTGGTATGTAATCATTTTGTGCCTTTCACATTTTGCATCTTTTTTGAAAACCAGTGGATAAACAAGCTTGAGTGAGTCGTTCTTGTGTATCAAAATTCATAAACGAGTGAGAAATGTTTCACATAACGAGAAATGTTCAGTGGGGACACTGGTGGAGGTAAAAGCGGATGTTTCAAATGTCCTTCTGTGACGAAGTTTTGGACATTCCTAATCCTTGTCTAATCAGGTAGATGGCAGACAAATTTGCCTTTTTTGTAATTTTAAGCAGACGAATAAGTTAGAATTGGGTCCAATGAAGGAAATATTTGGTAACATCCTGGTTGAAAAGTGGATATTACGTTTTTCCTTTGCTTCTCTTGGAAACCTTTTCTGTCGGCAATCAATCTCTTAAAAGCAGGATTCTTACGTTCGATCGGGATGAATTACTTGCTATTAATCCTTTGCTTTTAAGAACTCCCCGTGAAGAAGCATTTTTACCTAGCAGTTCTTACCTCAAACATCAAAGCTGTTGGAACTGCAGCAAGTAGTGCCAAAACCCACAAGAAGATAATGAGAATCTTCGTTCGGTTGAAGCTAAACTTCATCTTGAAGACCATTGGTTTACGTACCGCGTAATAACGATCAACTGCAATAGCTGTCATTGTCATGACTGTATTGTTAAATCCCACAAACCGCAAGTACCGATGTAATTGACACTGCCAATGGTGGGCCCATAACAGCGGCCACGTGATGGGGAAAAATTCGGTCACATGAAAAAGTACAACCATCAATGCCAGCAGATCCCCTGTTAAGAGAAATGGAGACAAATATTTTTCACTTGACGTAAAATAAGTTTTTCATGTGGCTTTTGTTAAAAAAAAAAAAAAAAAAAACTTTAGTGCGCAATACTTGTAGATTTAACGGCAGTACTTTATCATGATAACGTCCTTGCCAGTATGCAGAGAAAAGCATTGAAAAATAGGGGGAAAACACACTTTTAAGTTAAAAATTGTCTTGTTTAAATTATTATTTCTGAATAACAGTCAGTTAAGTAAGCAAACCGTTCACTTGGAGGAGTGATTTTATAATATATCTAATGTGAAGTATTTTAGATTCTCTCTTCTTTTTGACGAGGTTTCAGATGCAATATCGACATCCCATTGGATTTCATTAAAAGTGCAACAGTTGTGTACTTGAAAATGTGTCACTATCGTATATGAAAAGATGAGGTTAAGTTTGTTTCCACAGTGAAAATAAATTATACAATAATACAAAATTTTGACATGGTGGTGGAACAGAATTGAGGACGCAAAGCTTGAGCGAGCGATCCCCCTTTACAAAAAAAAAAAAAAAATACTGATAAAACAAAGACAACAAAGGAAAGGGAGGACAGCCAAAACCAACAAATAAGAATAATCAATTGGCAAATGGGATTAAAACCAAACTTTCACATCTGCTGCGTACAACTGAAGCAACATTCATCGTTGTTATTTCCTTACAGCTAATGAGTTCATCTCAGAAATGGAAGGGTTTTACCTTGAAATCGGTATCTGATAAAGTAGTTACAATGCGTTGTTTTCGTGAACGGATTTTGATAAACTGCCATCTTTTGTTATCTATCCCCATAGGCCGACAGTATTTTTAATACTTATGGTGGAGACGGGATTTTGAAATCCAAAACGCTGCAATATATTAGAGATTTTCTTGCCTTACTCTCAACCAATGCTTTGCTTTCACTATTTATTAAGTTAAGTGTCTGTTTGGAATTCCAGCAACTGCTAACTGGAGATTTTTTCAGCAAAGCAGGACATTATGAAATTGTATTATGTTAACATATTTCCAATTTCATGCTAGATTATAGTTTTAATTAAAGCCAATCTTCAGTGGCCGTCACTTATTCATACTTTTTAGTATGGTGATGTTATTTGATTTTCTTGTGACATGGGGTAAAGAGGAATGTGGAAATGCGTTTCAAAATACTGCTTCTTCTTTTGTAGCTGCAAAAAAATGGTAGAGACGTATGTGTCATCTGAATGTCTCAATTTTCTATGTTTGGCTTGGGTATGTCCATACGTAGAGGCGATATTTTCATGATATCAATTTAACATCTTCACATATTTATAAACGTTTTCTGACAAGGAAAATCACCACAGGAAATATCAATTTGACACCATTATTGGTAGGAGTGTTGACAATATACTGTGCTTCTGACTTATTGCTTTTGTCGTCACGTAAATATCACACCCATTAATGAGTGATCCAATGGAAGGTAAAAATGCAGAAATGGAAGTATCTCCCAGCCAGCATGTCTGATTTGCTTTGCATTTGGCATGGTCATAGGTCATAGCTGTTTTATTATGGTAACTATCATCTTCATGAGTATTAATGAGTGGGTGAGGCCATCAAAGATAATGTCCCAAAAGTTTGTATTAAGGCTAACTCATTGTACCAAAGATCTGTAAGGACACAAACGTTGCTTGGTAGGTATTAAAGAGTAGGCTGCCCTAACATTAAAATATCAAAATAACCATAATTTTCAACCGGAGTGTCCAACTTGCTTCACATTGGGCATGGATATGTTAGGGTAATAGCGGGATTTTTGTGACATTTGGTCTTCTTCGATAATGTTCATGAATGGGATTGGCCATGTTGGAACAGCCAAAAAACGGGTGGTCAAGCAAACTTGAAAATGGAAAGGTCTGTGTGGTCACTTTTACGGATGGTATATTGGCCAAAGCGTGAAGTTTCACCGTATTGCTTTTATAACTGGTATCACACGTGGATGTCTTACATTGAAAGAAGGGGGCAGGGCAGAATGTTTAAATGTCCGCATTTTGCAAAATTGTTTTCTTTAAATTTGGCATTTGTATGTCATTTAGTTCTAGTTACATTTCTACGGTATCACTGGATCATCTTACAAGCTGAACATAGCTTCAAAGACCTTCACTGAGTTTACAAATCAGTCTGTCTACATAACCCACCTTTACATCATTGCGTCTGCCCACTTAACCATACACGGGCTAATTTACTTACCATTAACCTTTCCTCTTTCCTCCCTATCTATGGCAGTCATTTTGAACAATACGCAATAAATCTGTGCATTTGAAGGTTTATTTAAGATTGCTATAGAAAGGAGATTTAGGTAGTATACCTTCAAGTTAATGAGTTTTCATAACATTCACTGTTATTTAAAAGTCATGAGCTAGTCTTCTGCACTTAGCTCTCATAGGTCATGTGTGCCTTAGTGGTTCTTGTAAAGAATGATGGTTGAAGTCACGATTTCCAAGTCACAACTGACATCAAAATCCACAGGTACAAAATCTAGTTTAAAACAATGGAGTCGTCCAATAAAACTCTAAATCACTGCACAATTTGTTTCATCTTTATTAAAAGCTGAAAAACCATAAGATAACTTCATCAGTGTATGGTATATCGGAACCATTGAAGAGATGTCTCTAAATTTCTATTTTTTTTTTCATGAAATTTTTACCAAACTTGTGGAGTTCATTGTTAGGCACTGTCAACTTAACTGCACAGGTCCATCTGCCCAGCTCTAGTTTAAACTGGTACGAAAATCAATGGGAACTTAGGTTCAAATTTGATCAGACCTTTTTTTAGAGTGCAGGGTAGGAATATTTTAGCTGCTGAAAGCAGCTAGAATTTAATGGGCCTATTGCGCCGCTGAAAGGTTTTACCTCTTGGAAAGAGAATGAGTGAGATTTCCTTTGAAATGCTTTCCTAACGTGCGTGTTTTGCATTTTAACCGTGCTACCTCGGGAAATGGTCATCGATTCATCATTTACCAACTGTTATTACTTAAACAATTACATTAATTCTCACCTACTTCATTTCGCAAATGACTATAAAGAAATAGCTATTAGCTACTAGCCTTGAAATTGGATATGCAAAAGACTTAAAGATACACCACATTAACATCAAAGACCTACATTTTAACAGTACAAAATTTAGCAATTAAGTTTGTTTGTTAGGTCTGTTTCCATCATTCATATAAGGCTTTATTTGAATAAAGTTTGAGTGATGGGTTGGTTTTATGACAGTCAACATGTGTATATTACTGTTCATGCAAATTTCATCTTTTTAATGTCGCCGAGAGGTGGACTTTAAGTATCTCACTGAGCGAGAGTGCTTTTTTTAAAAACTTCTTAATATAAAGTTTGAAAGGGAACCGCCATGAAATGCGAAAACACCCAATACAACTTACAGTCCGGCAGTTCTAATATCGGCGATCAGCAGAAATGGGCGGGTG